>JAUELG010000027.1:2873-12895 GCA_031471515.1 Dendraster excentricus | reverse complement strand
ACCAAGCTGGTACAGTATTTTCTTGTAGTCGTATCTCCAGGCTTGATCTACCATCGATTAAAATTCATTCATTCCTTGGTATGTTATTTATCTAAGTTAAAAATGTATGAATTGAAATGGAGTCGTTGTCGTTGTAATAATAATGGAATTAAATGTTTTATCATAATGTCCCTGTGTAGTGTATGACCAGAGCTCTCGGAATTTAGAGAGTGTGTCTCAAAATCACGCCTGTTGTTGAGACTATTGTTTCTTCGTATGCAAAACTGCAACCGGTGTTCGTAGAGTCACGATTATGACGTTAAATGATTTATACTATATTCATTTATAGAATTTTCGCTGGAAAATTGTAGGCTAATCCTGATCCCCGTTACCCGGCCAATAATCCCCTAATAAGTACCAATAATAATTTTCATGATCTGAATAAGATTACAAAGTAGAACTTCTGTAACTGGCATTGTGAATTTTTTGGGAAGCTAAAAGCTAATCTTAAAATCCTAGAAACGGGGTAATTTGACAAGGCACGCAAAAAGGGAGCTTATACTGATCTTGAACAGTAAAAGATAATTATACATTAAAACCTATATCAAGAAGTGCTGCAATGATGAATCGTTCTCGAGGATTTGTTCAAGATAATCAATTCGTTTAGATTTTAGAAGTCGGGGAACCCAGATGTGCCGTGTAATGAATGGGGTGTATGCGAGACGAGATGTGGGCGGGGAGCGGGACGCGTAATTAGACAAGATGACGGATGATGTGTGTGGTTGTGATGGTTTTCGGCCATTGAACTAGAACCAGTCACCATACGATGCCCATGAGATCGGCACAGAGATGTCAGCGAGCTAATAATAATATGGTGTTTCTATCTACTATCTAGACTGAGTGAAAGGAGTCGGAGTGTACTACTTATACGAGAACTACAGTCTACAGTTTTACCATTGTTTTACTATAACTAAGGCCCATTGGCATCATGGGTTGTCGTCTTCCTTCGGCGTTGAATGCCATCGACGCTCATCACGTCACAGTTTATTTCCAACCCTGATGGAACTTGATGAAAGAAGATTATTCCCCGCGTTTCGGACCAACTGTCCAAAATCCCTCCATGAGATACACGGGGAAAGCATAATTTGCCCTTAGAAAGGTACGGTAGTATTGCGTCGGATTGCCGTATTATTCAATTCAATCATTACCATGCACCGCGTGCGGTTCCGCGGAGGAGAGGGGGTGAATTCATTGATTTTGTTCACACATTTTTCTCGTTCCAAAACAATCAATTTAAACTTGCTTATTTTGGCGAATATTACCCGGAGAAACGAATCGTATATTGCAGATAATACATACCGCGGATCTGTCATCCAAATGTTTACAGAGAAAACAATACTGCTTCCTCTTGAAACGCTCTCCCCCCTTTTCTCTCTCCCGAGCGGAGCGCGTTTGAAGCAATTTGAATCAAACGCAATGTTAGTGTGTTTGGTAATTGGTGGCTGAAGGGCTTGTTTGTGATGTAGATTATGCGTTGATTTGGCGAATTATTGGGATGAAGATCGAATATTCTCATATTCCGCGGCGCGATTATGCCCATGCATGTGAGATAGGGACTACCGAGTATTGACTAGTAATATATCCGCGAGTGCAAGGTATCTGACGATAGTAGGCCTAGACACATTCGGGATATGAATATGATATGTCGGTATCATTCATACTCATCGAACACGCTAACAAGTTAGTGTTTTTGTTATATTTTACTTTGCATCTTGTATCAGATGGAGCATATACTTAGCGTTCATCTTTAGTTGATTTGGTGTTTTGTTTCAGAAGATAAATTTATACTTGTTTGTACAAAATAATGTGAGATTTTGCTTTTGAATAGGATACTTGGAACTTGAACATAACATTAAAAACAGAAGTGTATAATTATTAATATTGGTTTGGTCGTCAGTCAGTCATACCACAATCCGCACCTACGCACTGTTTACCTGAGGGAATTATAATATTCATAATAGTTACGTGGATATTTTCAGCAGCATCACGTCACGTAACTCCTGATGCTTATCTCAAGGTAACTTTTAATTTCTGCCTCGTCAAAGACGGGATACGCTGACCCAAAAAATGTATGAACTTTTTTTTTTTGTCAATTGTAATGTTTTTATTCAGGTGTGAACGAATGGCGAAGCTGTCTAGCTGAGGTTGGGGGTTGGGTGACATTTGTGCTTGTTCTTATGCACATCCCCTTTTGTTGAAAGTACATTTATTGATTGGGGAAGTCCTTAAAAAATAAGCGCTACATAGGGTGTGCCCCTCCCCTGAGTAATTCCGTGTTCTTCCACCAATCGGTCGTCCACCGTTACCCCATTGTGTTGTGTATCCCATCCCTTTTAGTTTGTACATTTCTATTTTACTACTTCTGTTGGCGCTCTTCATTCATTTTGAATATTTACGCCAATCTTTTTTTTTTCTTTACTCAAATAAGTGTGTGGCCTTCGTTCCAGCCCGCCACCTCCCATACAGACCATCAAGGTAAACAAATAAGAGAGCGAGAGATCAAACCCCAAGATAGCAGACCTCAAATCCCCTCCACGCCCTCCCGTCACGTTCTTCACACATTTCCCGCCAAATAGAAAAATAACATCCCTTTGTTCTCCGCTGCGTTTCTGGGTCTTGGTATGAAAATACAGCCGATCATCGTGCATCAATTCGTGAACTCTTCAGCCACCTTTTTGTTTTTTCGTCTTTTCTCCCTGCGACTTCTATTTCCGGATTGTCTTTGCTTCGTAGATGGAGTGTGTCGTATTGATTATGACGTGGTGGTGAAGATGATTGAATTATGACGATGAAGTGATGAATGAATAAATTGATTTATTAAACTAAAATTGGGGCATCATAATAACCGGATCTGCGCTAATTATAGTCTTGTTTATCCGTCTGGCGCGGGCCATTGTTTCTTGACCATTTTTGGCAATATCCGATACTCGGAGCGCATCGCTATTTTACTTGACAACCCTTGTAATTTGATTGGGCCCCAAGTATTATTTTCGTGCATTCAAATTATGACGAGTTGATTAGATATAAGAGAGATGTTTGAGAAATAACTCTTGGAAAATGCCTCCAATATTTCAAATAAATGTGGCCCATAAGAACATCTGCTTGTACGTGTCATGTCTGGGAGGATTGTTGCTAGGCAACATAGGAGGATGGAGTTGGGACCCGCTGAGAGGACGTCAGGTTCAATTGCGGAGAGAGATGAGATGCTAACGGAGGCGTTTTAAAGGATAACTCCCTGAAACCATTGCAGGGTTTCGTACACTGACACTGGTGAAATACAGTAGGGTCCACTACAAGTTTGGTTTAAGACGCGTGGATTTATTTAATCCGTTACCGCATATCAATCCCTAATCGTTAGATTATGAGCTTTTGTCGAATGGATATTCATATACATGTGTTTGATAAAAATTATAGTTATTCGGGATTTTCCATATATCCTTAGGCTTAATACATCAATTCAATATGCAACGTCGGAAGACCCTGTTGAAGAATTCTTAAAAAGATGAATCGTGGAGGTATAGTAAGGTCCATGGATGAATTGAAGACTTGGGAGTGATGTATCATGCTTGTATGGTAATGATCTCAACAGCATGTTTAGATGTGTAGGGCATCCCTATAGTATAGGCTTTAAGAATATGTCTTAATAATCATGGACATGGGATCTCTTTGAAGGAGGCAAAACCTCATCATTCTCCCGCTGGGTCCGGCGCGCTACGTCCTGCTGATCCGGCCTGGGCTCATCTTTCTCTGGGGGCTCCGTTACCAGGAAAACAGATCCAGTTGCCTTTCCCCCAAACTATTTGAGCTAAAAGTGCTCTGATAAGTCATTTATTTTATGGAAGCACACCAAGAGTGGAAACCGGGTATTCCTTTATCATCCACATTAAGCATTTATGATTTTATCATTATACTTATCGCATTAATTCGAGCATATTTAGGTCGGACTATTACCATGTCATCTTTCATTTGGGCGCATTTTCTAATTGTATCCTACCAGCATTCAGACGCTAAAAATCAAAAGACAAAAGCGTGCTCTGCAATCTGCATGGATGATGGATATTTATCGTCAAAGAGTTTTGTAGATTAATCTGATGTCTTGATGATTCCATTTGCGATAAGAGCATTCGGGTCACAATCTAAAAGGTGTTCCTTTGTCAAGCAAACGACTCTTGTCCTACATAATATAGTATAGTATGGCGTAGCCAGGGAGAAACCTCATCGGGGGGGGGGCACCCATGAGAAGGAAGGGTAGGCCTATATTCTCCATGCTAAGGAAATGGTATTATAAAGCCATTGCCACCAGTGATATTCGTGTAATTTGTTTGTATTTATTGTCTGTCCAACCTTGGGTTGAAGGTAAGAATAGCCGCAACATTTTGGGAGTTAATCCCGACACCCCTCGTTGTCCCACCTACTCTCGTATCCTTCTGATTACTTTATCAAAGTATAATTCCTCCCCCGTTTTTATGTGATGTTAATGTGAAAAGGAACATGTGCAAATCCATTGAATTATTTGTGTGAATGATGGGCCACCGTCACTTCCCAGTCGATAGTCTCGCGTACTATTGATATAACCAAACGCAGTTATCTGTTGTATAGCCGAGTCAAAGGCGATGAGTTATGGGGATTCGGGTGCAAATAGCAAGAGAGATTATAATTATAAAGGGGGTCGATTTATGAATGCCATGGGCAGCAGTATTTGGTTTTGGCAAAGCAAAATGAACTGGTTGATTGATGGTAGAAGGGTGTCTGCCATCAATGGATTTTTAATCTGAATGTAACGTCTCTTTGTGATGATTCTCTCAGTCTCAGTACTATACGACGATCATGTTTTCGTCGCATTCATGCTTGTTACTAACTTACTAGTAGACATTGCTTTCCTGAAGTCTCTGAACTAAGCAGAGACACTCATAAGTGTTGCTTTGTTGTGTTTGTCTTGCTCGAGACAGACAGGGGTCATGCAAATTCACACCCGACCCGATAGCAGTAAATCATGATGTCGCGAAGAGTTATTTAGATTAGCTGGTGATAAGTTTGTCTAGTTTTCATTTTCCATAGCGGTACTTGACAGTGGTGCCAGGAAACTCCATGTAAACTTATTCAAATGTATTATGTAGACATCGATATGAAAACCCTGTGTAACATTTTACGATATAAGTAGGAGTTACAATATACGGTATACATGTTGTAACCAGTGACAAGGGGATATTTACCGTATTTCAGGCCATTGCGTTTATTGTAAACGGCCGTTTATTAGCGAATGATTATGCGAACTGTTGATAGTAACTTCGGGGGAGTACAAATGAATCGGTTCAAGAGAAACATTCTAATCTCGTAATCTTGTTTACCTTTCGAACACCAAACATTCGGGAGGTGAGTAAACCAAGTCGTGTTTATGTACACAGTTTCCCATGGTCATTCCGTCGCCTTGAATTCTGGAAAATGATGTCCACAAAAACGCGAGAATGGCAAGGTCTTGTAAATACATTCATACAAGTTTATTATAAAGAATAAGCCACGAACTATAAAGGCAACTGGAATAATATGCGAACTGTTGAATAAAATATTATTATAGCTTGTTTACTTTCCAACAAGTTGTATGATTTCAAAGTGTAGGCGCGCCCAATTGTAAAGAAGCTGGTACACATACACCGTTGGTTAGTGGTAATGCAAGGACAAAACTGTTAATCTTGTGTCGTTCGAATTTCGCGCGTGTAGTTGGATAGCAATGGGAAGTGGACGAAACGTCTCGATCGAGGCTACGAGGGAATCTTTGGTGGTGCTGTTCTTTGAGACTAGTACCTCAATACTTCAATCAGGCGTTAGGGGTTTGGGACAAGAAAGGGGTTTGATTATAAACTCTGCTGTGACGGAGACATGGTTCAGGAGTGAGTAAAGCTAAGAAAATAGCAGGTAGTTTTGTTCTGAATGGACAACATTCACTCACATTTTTATTCGCATTTGCATTAAACAAAAACACTACATAGAAACATAGCTGTGGGGCAATGAGTAGTCATATTAGTCTCATTGTACGGCGAGTCAAGTCAATTACACGTTTTACCTTGGGGACGGGTATCGGATAAAAGCAAGAAAATTGGGCTGTACAATACCTTTTTCGAAATGCTGTAAAGAAATTGGCCGACATGTCGCAGAACAAATGAATTTCTACCAGAACTTCAAAGGATTCCTCCCTTAGTCCTGGAGAATGAGTCGGAATAATGAAATGGCTTCGGGAAAGCGGTTCCACTTTTTTTCGATTGGTCGTAGATGTATAGTTACCTTCATCAGCGTGAAGCATTAATTTGAGAGGAAATGTATTTAGTATGTTGTATTTTGATGTATTTGCGTTAATGTTTGAAAATTTGAATATAGGCAAGTTTGTCTTTTTTTATCATATGTGGCTGCCGTGAATATATTGCATGTTTCATGCTGGTATGTTGTGTATATGTATTTCCTTGTACATCTTGTTAACACAAGTGTATAGGAAACTCGAGAAGCATTTCCACAGATCCTGAAATGTGTTTATTTTCCTTGGACACTATAACGTAACTTTATAAACATAACACTAATAGCATTATATCGCTAGTATAGTGGTATCTCATTAGTATATATGATGGAAGTATCGCTTCATGTCCATAATGTTATTCACGCTTGCAGAATCCCGAAGTTTTTAAGTCAAAACCCGATGAGAAGATTGTGATGAATTATTCTTAAATTTGTAAAACAACACCATCCACTGAACTTCTCACTCTTGAGTCTCTCTTACCCGCGGCCCCTCAGTACTCAGAATGTGTACACACAGCGGCGTAGTCAGGGCCTACACAAAGGCAGGGAACGATCCAAAGATGGGAACAAAACTGGAAAAAAAATCTATGGTGTCATTTTTGGTGAAAACCTTTACAAATGTTCAACAGCAATATGGCAATCCTTCTGTATTTTGCGTCCACATTATTTATCTTCTACTCATTATGTCACTGATTGGGGGTGGGGGTAAGAAACTAAATGTTGCAGACGGGGCTTGCTCACCCCAACCCATCCTAGCCACACAACCAGCGTAGTCCCACATATAAGATTTTGACGCCTGTTTGTGAAGCTTCGGGGTAAAATCCATCACCCTCAACACGGAACAGTGTGTAATTCGAGAGGCTTTGTCATCATGTCGATAGCTAGCTGTGTGCAAATGATGTTGCTCCTGCCTGCTAGTGAGATGGAAATCGTGGAATTAATTTGTTTTATTTTAGCGCTCGCTGCGAGGGGATTTATTCAAATAAGAGTTACATTAGTTTCTTTGTTTGTAGTGAAATATTTGTACCAAAATATGAGTAGGATTGTATTGAGATGATATTTATATTTTGATGTTCGGTTATCAACCCCATCGGGAAAAGATGGGGTTATGGGAGTATGATCCTTGGTAAGATTTCAGACGCCAAGTCTCAACGGCGCTATACATGATCTTATCTATCTCCGAAGTGTGTGATGAATACCACGTTGATAACCAGTTATGTCGAGACATTTATACATTTGTTATAATATAGATGTTTTGAAATCCTGCACTTCTCTCGTGGAAAATATTTGGTTGACTATGTAATTAAACAGGGGGAAATAATTTCAGATCAAAGACGAAGTACAATGTTTTGTAATCAGTGTACATTATTACCATACCATAATAATTTGTGCAAAAACAGTGTTCGTGCTATGATGTTAAATTTATGTGTTCAAATTTTGTTGACTTATCTTCACTTGTCTTAGCCAGGTTTCACTTAACTAATAACTATACATTTACAAGAACAGGTGGTAAGCGGTGGTTAATCAATCTTAAATCTTAAAATCCTGATTAGTCCCTGATTGCAGAGCTAAACAAGAGAAAGCGTGTTATTGATATGCCAGGAACAGTTTGATACATATACTACTAGTGTACCACTGTAATACACATGCACTGGTGAAGAAAGCATGACCACCGAGACATCTTTTGATCCCTCATTATTCGCAGCTCAGTGGAGGAAAAAGAAAACACCCGACAAAGCCGCCGAGTTCCCTTTGAAAGGCACGAATGTGGAATAATTGAATATTCAAATGCACTGGGTTAGTTCCAATTGAATTACGACGGGGGCGAAGGGACGTCTCAATTTGGTGTTTAACCTTATACCTCCGTGGAGTGACGTAATGAGAACTACTACTAGTATAGGCCTAGTCCTGTGTATTGATAGTACTACTACTAGTACTATCCATGTTTTGTGTGAACATTCCCCAATTCTGGGTTGAATATTCAGCCTACTAGGAAAATTTTGCCTCGAAATAAAATAGAAGTTGGTATTTTCCCCCAAGTGCCAATTATAGTATATGCTACATACAGACTTCGGGTCAAAATGTTGGGAATTGTGGGATAAAAATAGTGAAATTGGTTTCCTTCATCGCGCAAGCCCGCGGGCCTGTACTGGCATACCCTGACCTAGACCATTGGCCTCTTGACTCATTGACCTGGGTTACCCTATTACCCTACCTAGTTACAGGCCGACATACTGGTACAAAAGTGATACCATTGGTTATATTCACGACAATGCGTCAGTGGGCATATGTCAGGGATCTTTGTAGCAGTATCAGGGCATCCCTGGTAGTAGTAACTCATTGGGTATACCATCGGTATACCAGGGATATGAGAGTTTGAGGTATAATACAGTCCAGCTTCAGTATGATCATGGACCCTACTCACGGAGGCTTTCTTATATAGGCTACCTACTGGGTGCGAAACAGATCACCAGTAATTATTGGCCTCTTGCGTCTTTGTGTCTTCCTGCTTGTTGCGCTGTCTAGACCCAGTAAGGTAGGTCTAGCTTGGGGCTAGACTACATGAGTATGATGTGTACCTCCTTGATACGTTGATCGACCTAAACTGCACGAGTTCCTCCTTGTTATACTAGACCCATGGACATACTATAGTCCTAAGCGACATGGGTTCTTTTCCCCGATCGCTATTCCTGATCTAGGAAACTGCGTTATCGCCACCTCACCGTTTTCATGGATGAGTATCTTGTAAAAAAAGGATTTTATTTACACCACTACATATTCTTTAGTGTGGGGGGAAATTACTTTCTTCCCACAATGCCGGCATAATCAATAGCCCAACTTTCCAATTAACCGGTGCAATAGAGTTTCGAAGACTGTTTTTCTTGTTGAGCTGAAATGTGAAGGAGCATTTACTCGACGGCACAAAGAACCCGTGAAAACTATTCTCGGGCAGTAAACGATTGGTCCCCTTTCTCTCTTGTGGAGAAGTCGGTTTTATGAAGGGTAAATAATGGTGCTATCTCTTCTCTTAATTATTTTATGTTGGAATACATGTAGGCCTATATCTGACTTGGAAAATATAACGGTGAGCAAGAATGTATTATAATTTATTTTCACCAACTTTTTTCTCACGTTTTTTGTAACTCTCGTTTCTTTTGTTCGGGGTGTCTGTTTCCAATAATCAACCACTTCATCAGCTTCTTCCATTCGCATATCGGGAAATGTAGGAATGGAGAAAGGTTAAGCCCCAATTTTATTTGAAGAGTCCTCCCCTGTTTGCAAATGATCACACTACTCCAGGAACAGAACAATGGGACAGGGGGCCAAATTGAAGAAAAAAAATCATTTCGAACGGGAGGCTCTCAATCAGCATGTGGTCTCCGTTTAGCTTCAAATGGAGATTACGAGAACGGAGCGAAATTGACCCCCTTTCTTGGAATACGGGTGGATTGCCGCGTTTACACGAGGGGATTACCGACTAGAAGTTCAAAGCCTGAGACCTCCACGTCAATTTCATCTTTCACCGTCTATGGACATATTGCTCTGATCATTTTCGCAACCAAAAAATTCCCTCAAAATATTCATATTGCAATGTACGCGTTTGAATTATTATGACAGTTAATGCATACTGGGTACGTAGATAAACATATTCAGACCAGAGATCAAGACCTCTACGCGATGGACAATAGCCTTTTAGT
>JAUELG010000026.1:0-51367 GCA_031471515.1 Dendraster excentricus | reverse complement strand
TTGCCTCAGAAAAATGGCCCTAGTATTCAAACGCCTTACCAAAAATCCATGTTCATGGTATCATTTTGTTGGAAAAATAATTTTCTATCCAATAACATAAAATATAATGAAAGTTGGTCGATGGTGTTGAAGATATTAACGCCCAGAAGTGTTGCAACCTTTCCGGGTCACTCTGTATATATAGATAGTTAACTTTATATTTGAATCAGTCTTTCAGAATTCTTTCTTTTTAGAAAATCAAGATGATTTGTTTTCTCTAACAAGATGAATTCGTTGCTTGAATTTGACCGGTTGATTCCCTCGGGTCCTTGAGGACAATGGGAGGGGGGGGTGGTAAGGATGGGAGTATTTTAAGGGCTATTACCGCTCCAGATTTCTTCTCATAGACTCATCTTACCAATTATTTATTAAAATGCTGTAACAGGGAATGAGGTAAGATTGAGACGAATTGTTCACGGGGGTTTTAAAGGGAAAATTTAGTTTTGGTAGAGAGGGCGCTACATGAAGTAAATGCTTTGTGAGATAATGAAAAACCGACTGTAAAATTTGTATTTGCATAATATTTTAATCACAGAATAAACTTTATTTGATCACAATCTGTTCAGAAATGGCTGAAATACCCATAAACGTAACAATTTGTAATGAAAGTGGTGGCCCACATGTATTAGGGAATTTTGAACAAACAGTTACAAACTTTTAAAAATGCTTCCTCTTTTCAAAAAATTTCAAAACAAATTTGTTTATAGTTGTTGATCATCTCTCTATCTTATCACTATTTTTACTAACCTTTACATGTCCTATATTTTATTCAAAATGGTTTAATCTAATGAGTTTTTAGAGAGTGCCATTTTGAGTATGAACTGCTCTATTTGAATGGAGAGAGGAATTGAAGGCCCAAGGGGAGGGATGCCGGGTCCGAAGGGGGAGGAGGGTAGGGGGCCCACGAGAGGGATCGGGGGGGGGGGGGGGCGGGGGGACCCGCGGGAAACGCCCCCCCCCCCCCCCCCCCCCCCCCCCCCCCCCCCCCCGCCGCCCCCCGAGGGAATCGCTATCGGGTGGCCGGGGTTATCGCAGCAGTACCTTAGTGAGAGAGATCTCCAGGTCCTCGATGTCTCGCTTGAGTTCGATGGCCTCCTGCTCGAGCTTCCTCTTGGTGGCGGACACCTGAGCGGTGCTGTCCTCCTCATCAGCCAAACGCTCTTGCATCTCCTGTGGTCGTGAACGGAATCAATAATGACAATTCGATCACGGTAATACATGTTATACATGATCTCCAACATTTGAAGGTGATCTCTTATAATGTTGTTGAATTCAATCCAAATCACTATAAGCTTTTACATCTGATTGGTACCTTATTTTGTGCTTATGTGATTTTTTATTTAGTATGAATATGTCTCCATGATTAAATGAACGAGTAATGAACAAAAATGCAAAGTGATATTGACTGACTCACTGCATGTACTTTGTACATGTTTTCAAAACTCCACCTGAGTTTTTATTCTCTGAACACTTCAATCATACACGTTTTTGTAACGAAGGGGAACTAAAAAAAACGAAACCTGTCCCGTGATTTTATTGTCAATACGAATACAACAAGGCATGAGGGATCTGCTAGTTTTCCCGTTGGATTTTGCGGATTTGGACAATGTTACTATTGAGTCCCTTTAACAAAAAGAAGGGGACAGAAAAAGAGTAATACTTACGTCCATCTGAGCCTGCAGCTCCGCCTTGAGCGACATCATCTTGGAGAACTTCTCTTCAAGTTCCACAGCGGAGTCTTGCTCCTGTTACCATGGTAATCAAATATATTATGAGTTTAATAACAAACAGTGCAGTATTACTTTGAAACACCACTAGCCCGATGAATTGAAGGTGCATGCACAACTACTCGAGCGAACAAGGTAACTGAACACAAGTAAGTGAATCGTATTTTTAAACAATGAAACTTAAATAAACAATATTACATCTTCATTTTAACAGAATCATCGTGAACGTTCATTAATAAATCTTAATTCCTATCGATACAGGTGGACATCCATATGTATTCTTTTAATATGCATTGTCTAGCTTGAATGCTTCCGAGGAAGTGGGTAATGTGCACTTTGTAGTGCAGTATGTACCTGATGAGCAAGCCAGGGTAATACAAATGCGCTTAGAAACGTTGTATTAAGCACTTTGCAAATGTAATATTATACGATTGTTAACTGGTGGTGGAGGGAAAGCACGGAATGTTCCACTCCCAAGGAAGTTTGAATGTTATTGAGGGAAGAGTAAATAAGTCCCGAGACCACGTCGCGAGACTTATTATCTTCACGAAATAGCATTTTAAATACCATGGGGAACATTCCATGATTATCCCGACAGCAAAGTTAACAATGGTTTTAACATCAGACTGCCATGTAATAGTGCCTTGTAATATCCAAAAATATTACATGGCAGCTGATGTACTGTATTAACCAAGTCAGGTGATAAAGTGTTATTATTGATAGTTTTATCACAAAACTGAAAGCCTGTCACGCGGTTACTCACGGACTGGAGCTGAGCGAGCAGGTCAGACTTCTCCTTGATCAGGTCGGCTTGACCCTCCTCCAGCTTCTTCCTGGCCTCCGCCTCCTCCTTGATTCTGTCCTTGGCCTTCTTGATCAGATCATCCTTGGCCTTCATCTCGTCCTCGGCACGGGCTACGTTCAGCAGTGGCTTCACCTGTTACCAAGGTTACGGCAAAATGAATTACGAATTTGGATTTTGTTTTTCATGACTTTCTTTATTTGACCAAACAGATGGACAAACCTTTGTGTACAGTCTACACATACTTCATGATAAACTAAATTGTATCATAGAGTCAAGCAAGGGGTAACCCCGCTAGTCATAAGGGCCGCTAGTCATAAGGTCCGCTATTCATAACGTGTAACTTCATGTACGTGAAGGACCGATATTCATAAAACGAAAAGGGAGTCACTATTCACAATCGCTCGAGGTATAGGAAGTTACACGCTATTATGAATATCGGTCCTTATGACTAACGAGCGGACCCCTAAATCAAAGGGGTTCGTTTTTTGTACTATTGTTCTGTACATGTATTTGACAAAACAGATGAACTGCTACAGACAGGGCATACTTGTACAGCAGGCGCTATCCTATGTTTTCAAAGAAGACTGAATATATGAATAAATAAATAAACAAATTAACAAATGTTGGTGTACAGTCTGCACAGACGTCATGATAAACTAAATTGCATCATAGAGGCAATAAACGGGGATGTTTTCGTATTATTTGTTTTATTTGACCGAACAGATGAACAAACGTTGTTGTATAGTCTGCACATACTTCAACTAAACTATATCATAGGGTCACTCAAGGGTTTTGTTGTTGTTGTTAAATTTCAAAAGGGGATATATCCAATGTTTCAAATTAGGAATAAAGTACAGTTTCTTTGTCAAATGTTGTACACATGCCTATCGTCCCATATGTTTAGTTTGATGGTGTAATTTAGTCCTAAATGTTTGATTCTGCTTAGTTACGTAGCTTATTAATGTACTGATATTGCTAACTCATGTTTTGGAGCTAAACTCTTTATATACCCCAAAATATTATGAATATTAATAAATTCTTTATTATATGTCGTTAAGATAATTTAGCTCAAATGAGGACGACTATTATAGATCTTCGTATACGTTTATTGTTATCTTCTAGAGCAGTGTATGAGGGTTCACATGCCCTGGGGCAATAGTGATGCACTTCAGTTTTGTGAACCCTGGCCCACACACTGCTCTTCACCATTTTCTTTTGTCTATCTTCTTCAGCTTGTAACATGTACTGTTGTATTATGTGCATAATATATAGTTTTGTTATATTTTACATTGTACTATGCTTTTTGGTCGAATAAATAATAATAATAATAATAATAATAATAATAATAATAATAATAATAATAATAGTAATAATAATGATAATTATAATAATAATAATAATAATAACAATAATAATAATAATAATAATGAAAATAATAATACTGATATTATTAATAATAATGATAATAATTACAAACCTTGGTGTAGAGTCTCCACCAGGGCCAGTTTCGGAGGATCAGGTACTTCTTGAGGTTACGCTGAATGACGGTCAGACCGACCTTCTGGTCCAACATCTTCTTGAACTCGAGACGGGCCAGGTAACCACGGATCTGGGCCTGCAACATGGAGATGATCTCGGCCAGGCGGTCGTCACGCCATTCCTCAAGCTTACCCAGGACTCCGGCACGGAAGAACACCTAGACGATGTAAGGTTATAGGTAATTAGATAGTGAAATATACAGATTAGATTAAATTCGAGACGAGCCAGGTAACCACGGATCTGGGCCTGTTTTTTATTTGTTTATTACTATTACATATACTACTGTTTATACAATGTTGTTTTAAGACAGTATATAATTATCGTTGTTATTATCATCATTAAAAACAATCAATATACAGCAACGATAGAACCCAAATTATCTGAAACAGCAAAATATTGCTATTGAATGTATAATGCTGAAAAATATATAATGTGCGGCTTACAGAAGCAATTAAAATACACCACTTACTAGAGTGAAACTACCACTTAATACATCTCGAGAAAGACTAGCACACATTATTTATCATTCAGCTCAAGAGCGTTAATGAACGGTCATAAACCTCATTAACGTCATGCAGTAATTTGCTGTAAAAGTTCACGCATATTTTCTTCTTTTTTAACCAGGAAAGCAGTGTTCTCTTTTAATTGAAATCTACAAGTTTTTTTGACACAACTTATAATGATTTTGATACGGGATTGAAGTCTCCAATGTTATTTTGTGCAATATCTGACATTTTACAGGTGCACGCTAAAGGGGGTAGTCACACAGGACACCACTATACCCACGTATGCAATACGCATTAGTACGAATATATGGCGAGATATGATTGTATTCTATACAATTCACTTAATATGCGTGCACATTTTTACGGCGATTGGCCGCTCTGCGGCGGAGAGCATAATGACCATAAGAAGACCTGTAATAGCCTAGCCTTTTATAGTTAAAACGGCTTGCCATAGATTCGTACCGATGCGTACCGTATTCGTGGGACTAGTCGCGTCCTGTGTGACCACCCTTAAACGAAAAACTTATTGATGTCGGGATTGGTGTTATTGGTGTTACCTTGGTGTGTCCCATGCGGAACTCGCTCTCCTCCAGCGGCAGAGCCTTGGTGAGCAGGTCGGCAGCCTTGCGACTGTCCATGAAGCCCTGGGGCACGGCGCTGGGGGCAAGGATGGCATAGCTGTATGGAAGGAGAATAGAACAACGATAAGGTGTGATTAGACGCGAGATGGATCAGTAACTTGGCCTTTTCAATGTACAAGCTATAGGCACCTTGCTAGGCAAAAGTAGACAGAAGGAGAATATTACAACCAGAAGATTAGACGGAATGTAATATCAATTCGTGATCAGATTTATCAGTGAATGCCATTTTTATACAATCAACTTGTTTCAGCTAGACGCTGATTGTGTAAAAAAAAATTGTTGAAGTAGAATTTTAATTTTTCCCTTTTCCGTTTACAAGTTAGTGACTTAAATTGCTAAAAATAGAAGGAGCAAAGAATCCATATGTGTACAGATTATTAGAACAAGGGATAATTAGACGGAATGTAATATCAATCATTTTCTCTTTCCTTTTACAAGTTAGTCACTTTAATATTTGATAGATAAAAGCCTCAATGAATTCCGATAGCGGTTGACGTCCAACGGTCTACAAACCTGAAACACTTCGCTAGGAGGAGCAATGAAGGCATAAGTGTACAGACGGAGACTATTACAACAAGTAGGAACGATTAGACGGACTATGATGTTAATAAATCTCCCTCTTGTCCTTTTACGGGCTAGTCATATTGATAGTTAACTGCATTAAAGAGGTAAAATGTTTCATTTACCGTTGCTTGAACTCTCCGAAGGGCAGCCTGTTGGGGAATCCCTTACGGCAGATACGGATACCCTCGAGCACACCGTTACAGGCCAGCTGGTGGAGCACAAGGTGGGCATCGATGACGCCGGGAGCCTTCTTCTCGTTGGGGATGATGCAGCGGACGAAGTGAGGCTGGGTGTTGTACAGCGTGGTGAGCAGACGGTTAAGTTGCTCCTGTTGGTGGGGTGACAATGCGTTCGGATAGAAACCATGTTAGATTCTGCACGATTCACTTCATTTTTAGATGTTTCCGAAAGAACATCGGATTATAAAAGCTACTATTTTGTTTTGTGTTTTTGTTGTTGTGTCAGGCACCTGAAATGCTACCAGGCTCTCACTCTCGTCTCCTTATCATGAGTTACATACCTTTTCTCTAAACCTACATACGTACATTACGAACTTCCACACGCATACGCACGCACACACAAACAAGTTATGTTCCTACATCACTTGTCATTTTAAATAGATTAAGTGATTTTACTTCTGATATTATTTTTGTTAGCATCAGATATGTTGACAGAATTATATTCAATAAAAATTAAAGTTTTTTTATTATTTGGGTATTGAAGTTTTTACTTTGATGCTATTCAATCTGAAATTAAACATCAACTAGTAAACAATTAAATGTATTTTTGTTTATGTTAAAATCAAATGATATCTATACCAACAAAATCTCAAGGAACATATCTATGGTACTATGGTACTTTTCATATTTTACCAAGGTAAATTTTTTGTCTGCTTTACATAATTCTGATAAAATAATAATCATATATTTGTACAAAAATATCTATAGATATAAGATTAACACAATATAAAACATTCTATACTACAAATGTATAAAACGAACTTCACACATATCTTCGTCACAAACGCACTAACAGCAATGATACGTAAATATTGTTACATGTGTGTATTATGAAGAAGACGTTCTAAAGTGTATCTACCTTCACATGTACTGCAAGTGTGGAGAACATCACACAACTTGTTAACCCATTTCAAGCTCACGACCAATGAGCATCGAGCATTTCGAAGCGCGAAATTTGTTTATGTTAGTTGCCAATAAAGATAGTAGTATTAACATTCTAATTAATTGTTAAGATTGGTAATTATTATTTTTCCAAAGAAAATTGTTTTTTCCACGTCTAAACAAACCGTATTTTTAGTAAAAATCGGAGTCTGATCTTCATCAATAATACCAATTAAAACTTCGTTCTATGCGAGGAAAGCAAAGTTACCAATCATTATATAATGATGGAGATCGAATGGAATAGCATTTTCGTTTTGGTCATGAAATGAGTTAAAAAGAAGTCAAAACACACGTTTATTGTAAAAAAAAAAATGAAAAGTCAAAAGATATAATACTTCGCGACTCATCATTTGAGGATGTGTTGTAACGACCAGGATAAACTGCTAGTTTAACGTTGTTTGAACGTAAACCAAATACACATTTGATGTTTCACAATTTATTTTTTTTTACAAATATTATGAATAAAGACCAATTTGTTTGGTTTCATTCATATTGTGCATTAGCTAAGATAGCTGATCAATAATTATGCGCATACCATGTGCAGAGTGTTATCTCTACCACTGTGAAACAAAACTAAACGATAAAGTAATTTCGCGTCTATAATAAAGCACAATGCTTGTATTGATGAGCAAATAACAATGTCAACAAAACTAGGATGATTATTCATTTTGTGCGCTGGCATTTGTCTTTCTGTCATAAATCCAATTGTTTTCACGCGCTTGATGTCATAAAGTATCCTATATAAGATGAGTCGCGATGCAATATATACATTCATAAAATGATACTTAACATAAAAAATATACATAGATATAATCTAAATACAACAGAAAGAAAACGAGAAATAGAATACAAATGAGATGTGTTGAAATATGTAGATGTCTTGTCTGTGGTGGAAAGGGCATGGAGAGATCGGGGAAAAGGAAGAAAAACCTCATTCAAAAGGTAACGTTTAATTTTGCATTGTAATGATTATTAATTTTGAGTGGCTGCGAGTTGATAAAGCTATGCAGCATGCAGACTGTGGCAGAAAATATGGTGGGGAGGGGCATGATTGTTGCATTTCGCAAACCTTTCTGATGAAAAATTTAAAGGGGTATGCGAAAGAATTATGCATGAAGCGTACTCATGCGCTTTTGGTTGTTATGAATATGATTCGTTGACTCGATATGCACAAATTGCTTGCATATGGTTCGGATCGGTTGCAAACACGAGGGGTGATTTCATTTATTTTGGTCGGCAATGGGTAGTTTATTTAATTTCTTAAAATTAATTTCTTAAAATTGAGGGAATGTGCTTTTGGTTTTATGAAAATGATTCTTTGGCTCAATATGCACAAAATGCTTGCATAATTATGGTACAATTCAGTTGCAAAGTGGGGGGCGAATAACATTCATTTTTTAAAGGGGGTAATTTCTCAGTGCTTATATTGGGGGAGGGTGTTCTGAACTTCTTTTATTTTAAGAAAGGGATATTATTCTCAGGAACATTGACAGGATAGTAAAGGCCTAAGACATGCATCAAACGATTATCAAAACAGCATTCCTCAATGCATCCCGTATGCATGCATTTAAAATTAAGTTTATGTTCATGCACTTATTATCGATTATTTTTCTCCGTCAGTTTTGAATTGTTTAAGTTCTGTTTACAGAACGCGTATTTTCGTTCTTTAATTATAATCATTTCGAAATATCCCTTTTATTGATTTATTGGTATTTACTTTCAGAAGTAGATTATTTGATTAGTGACACCACCATCGAAAACGTTTCAATATAGTTACAGTAGATAAAACAAACAAACAGCAATATTAAACATCTAAATGTAACCCAAACAAAACGCCCATCTAGACAGCACCATGGTTACGGTTGCTATAGTAACGGAACTAGAGAATGACAGTGGATATTATGGCGTAAGCCAATACACAAAGCACACATGCGAACCCTGTGCCCGGCGCTAATCGTCTTGATTTTCTTCTCTTTCCCGTGTCCTGTTGTTCCGAGAAACAAAAGCGATTTCAGCAAAAAAGGGGATAAAAGAACAACATGTATTAAAAAGACAATAATCATAAAAAAAAGAGCATCGGAATCCTTCAAACCGAAATGTAAATTTAAAAAAAGTAATTATCAACGACAGACATACAACGCTAGTAAAGTCGAGCAAAATAAATTAAAGAAAGAAGATGCATTCATAAGGTAAAACGAGACGATTAGAGGCAGATGCAACTAGCGCAACATTCGCAGACCGATGGGGGTTAAGATGGGTGACTTTTCAATGAGTATGAAGCTGATTACAGGTGGATTAACAGGTAATGTCATATTATGTCGGGATGCGGATTAAGTTCGAGTGTGAGGGAGAGATGCAGGGGCATTCTCAGAAAAACCCTGAGCAGTCAGTCACAAGCAGATGGAGAACCACGATGCAGTGATGGTTGGCAGGCTTTTCATCCATGGCATCGCAAATGTGGAGAAGTCAGGCTAAAACTCAAGGAGGGATCAGATGAAGACCCAAAAGGGGTGGGATAGAGAAGGGGAAAATTTATGCAGTATGTGGAGATGGGGAGGGGGGGGGGGGAGAAGTGATGTAGGCGCTATGTTATTTTATATGGTTACGGCGTGGCTGTGGATGTGTGGTATACACGGGCGCACGATTAAAGTTTTGGTGGAGAACCCGGGAGTTTTACCCAAAAAGCGTCATCTTCCCTGTTTTACTCTTGTTTGATTTTTACCAACTATTCTATAAGTTGGGAATATCGCCGTCACAAAACTAGATTTGTGTCTAAAAATTAGAAGATTTTTGCCTGAATATGAGGTGTTTTCCTCCGAATTATTTAGCATATTTTCTTCACTAATTTCGTACGCCCGTGTGGGTGTGTGTTGTGCGTGTATGTTAACATGGTGTGGTATTAAATGTAGGCATACCCTGTGCAGGGCCGACACGGTCTGGAAGGAACCACCCTTCTTGCGATGACCGGCACCACCTAGGATATCACAAAAAGAAGACACACGAGCACGTCACAAACATGTCAGCATACGGGGCTAGTAAGAAATCCGCACTAATTTCTACTCACTTCGGGGGTATTCACGCCGGAATACGTAGTACTGTACATCACGAACGAAAATACGTCATGTTATAACGGTACAAACAAGTTAACTTTATACAAACATACCTCGGACATCAATTTTATGTTGTACAGAATGCTCATGTATGATTGTAATCGATTAGCTGCATTCTGATTACAAAGCATTACTGATTGTTTTGATGGATTGTGTTCACCACGTTAAAATGTACTTGAAAACTAAGGAAACTGGGCTTCGCCGAGAATCGCACCGGAAACATTGCTAAAACGGTGTTTTAACCAAGGCCCTTTTAATGATGGCCCTCTTCAAAAACCCGTGGAATACACATTTAGGGTATATAAGGACAATGGTTGCAAACGAAAATGTAATTTATTCGGTTACACATTACAAAATCTCCTACATTATAATTTGCGTTGTTTGTCCCTTTGAATATGAAAAATGAAACTTTTTTGTGAACGTTCATATTTTCCATTAAAATTACTTTGATGCGTATTTTCTTTGGATATCTCCTTTGCATCCAAATATGAGGTAAGGCATCAACAATCCTGCCAAAGAAAATCATTAGTAATGCATCTTACAGATTAACAAAACATATCTGATTTAAAATGAGAGACAATTCCGCTGGAAAAAACCAAAGAAAGATCGTTGATCAGGACTTTCTAGGGGTAAACAATGGATTAAAAAAAAAAGAAAAACACAAATTGTTCAGATGCTTGACCCTGTTCCGTATACGAGTAAAACGTAGAACAAAACGAAACATTTTTAACAGAAACACAAAATATCAATAGTGGGAGGAGGCAAATGTCGTGGCAGTGATGAAAACGTGTTGATAAGAGAAAGAACACTGTAATCCATTAGTGTGTAAATTATACAAAGCATGACGAAACCCTTTTATCAACATCATCTTCGATCTTAAGAGACGAATATTCATTTTTTATGTCATGAATTTTCATTGTAAATTTAAAAGACAAATATGAATCCCATCATTTTACAATTGTATTATCATTTCACTGCGGTTAACCACACAAAGTAGACGGTTTTAAAAAAGAAACAATATAAATTTTCAAACCTGCTTTTGTTAAAAGTAATGAATTCAAGCTTTTTAACAATGAGAACAAGAACATGATGTTTCAAACACCTTCATTTCACCATTTATGAAGGATCTTGTTAAAATGTTTAAACATTTAGAAACAAAACACCCTAACGATTTGAATTAAACGACTTAAGCTATAAGTAATTGAAGATATATACAACAAAAATAATAGATAAATAAAACAACGATGAGTAATGTTATTTAAATTATCATGAACCATTTTAGGTGAAGTTGATAAAAGGGTTAGTGTTAAATGACAGACCCGTGAGTCATTATTACACCAATAGAGATATATAAATACATGTTCAGTCAATAAAACATGAATAATACTTAACTAGAAGACATAGAAAATGAAATTATATCAATCTTAATTAAACAAATATATTCTGTAATACATATTTTAGCTGCCGAGAGAATGTCGTCACTCATTTACTCACAAGAAACATGATTATTGTCAAGAATTAGAGTATAATTATTATATCTACATGCATACATTTTACTTTTTCGATAAATATTCCAGAATTGTTACGCTTGTGATATTTGATGCGTTTTCCTTGTGTTCAAGTTTAATGCTATTAATTTAAAAGAAGATTTTGATATAAAATTGTGTGAGCTCGTCTTTATGGTTGAACATAAGAAAAAGTAATGGTTATTCCTCAGCTCGTTGTACCCAAAATTCAAATGACATTTCAATCATGATTTTTACCGATTTCGGATATCATTAATTAATTACGTTAGCAAGGTAACTTAGATTTCTTTCCAAAGTATTTGAAATATTTATCTTGACTATTGGATTCACAAACTTATTAGTAAAAAGATCCGACATTCTCTTTGCTTTTATAACCGATTAATATAATCATATTAACAATGAAAATCATATTAACAAATCAAATTATATTAACCACAGAACATACAAAATAAACGTTTCTGTTAAAAAATTCAACATTTCTTTTTTAATGCAACGGTAAGAGATATTTTAAGTCATCTTTTATTAACACAAAAAACATAAAACTAAATACATTACATATCAAAAATAACTTTGCCTCAAAATTTCAATATCATACACATTCAAGTGGCGTAGTCAGACATTGACGTACATAGGGCGTGATGCATAGATTTATAGCCAAAGCTGGCAGTATATGACATGGGCTATTATATACAGTGTCGCTCGCGTATTACTTTGAACGCGTATATTCGCGTGCGTCTGCGCGCTTTAGTATTCGCGAATTTGTGTGAGCGGGAAACATAAATAAACTGCACGAGCATATGTGAGTTGTGCTCTGCTCCAGTTTACACTTGAGTTACATTTAAACGATTTTCAGATTATGTAGATTAACAGGTGAGGAAGGTATACGGGGGCATACACTGGGTTTGTACGAATAACTGGCTACACCACTTTTTATTAACATGGCAGATTGTTTTCATTGGCATAGTTAGATTTGTCTCTAAAGAACAGTATGAAATTCTAGAAAATGGGATGCTTCTATGCTAGCGGTTAATAAGTAAAAACTACATATATATATATATACATATATTCCATTCCCTTAGGAAATAAACTATAACGTATTTATGTACCTGTATACATATTTCATGAGATAATTGAAGAATGACATAATTATGGAATCTCTGAGTATGCTTTGAATATGCTATTGTAAGAGCAGAAGTAAAGAAAAATAATGTATCTATATCTATGACATGATGAGCAGATGAATACATGAATAGATCGTTCGAGTGTTTTGGCTTTCATTTTCATAAAGTAATCCCCATTGATATTCCTAGAGTACGGCGTAATGTTTCTTATTTTGAAAGACCTTTATCAGCGCTCGTTTTAAAAACGCGCAACAGTCTATGATTATTTCTATATTGTTCCCAGGCACTCCTTATCAAGTAAATAATAATAATCCCAAGTTTCCACATTATTCTTTGTTTTCCTCTCTTTCCTCGGCCAATCATATGTATATTATAATGATTACGATGACCTTTATTCGATTATACTGATATTGTGATGACAAGACGCGGTGAAACCTACTAAACGCATGACTAATATACCCAGTTTTAATAGATTGCATTAACCCAGCCCCTTCTTCCTAGATTTGAAGAGCTTCAACCCAAAAGGCGCTAAATCCAATTTTCAAATTCCGATGAAAACTGATTTCTTTTTCCTACTTTGTACGCGTGCCTGTGGGCATGTTAAAATTTAACTTTCTGTATTTTTATTTTGAGTGAGTTTTTGTAAAAATGTGGATTCCTAGATAGCTAGATTATACATGTAGATATATCGTTAACTCAATTTCTAGATAGCTAGATTATACATGTAGATATATCGTTAACTCAATTTCTATGGGAAAAGGATTTAGCGCCTTTTGGAAGCGAGCTCTGCATTTGTAGATCGAATAGTGTTAATACATGTACGAAGTACTCCATGCAACTTCCCGTTACCAATGGGTTTAGAAGTGATTTTAGTACAGATAACTGGTTGTTACTGAAGGACGCCCCAAAATATATAGTTAATTCCTTTATTTCAGGAGGTGTTTCATAAAGATCATATGTGGAACTTAGTTCCAAAGTCGGATTTTGAAAGTATGGCAAGCCATTTGTAACCTCGGAATAACTTGTACTCAAATGCAAAAAGTTCCATGTTTATTTTATATTATACATTTTATATGAAAACATGATATCCCAGACTTGATCATAGAAAAATAAAGATTTGAATCAACATTTTATCCATTACAAATAATTTTTACAAAATTGTTTCAAAGAAACCAACGGTTTCTCTAGTTGTTAAGTCCAACTTATAGTTAAGTTCATCTTAGGATCTTCTTGAAACACCCCCAGGCTTCTGTAGCTCCCATAGCGCTAATATTCTATCTTCCATGAACCACATTCACAAATCCTCCCTACGTTTAGTTCCATGCTAAGTCTAGTGCAGACGATAGCGATCAGCATAGATCAAGTGGTCTTGTTAATTGCAACTGTAGAGTTACCTTAGTCAGTCCCAGAGACTAACGCAGATAACCCTATGTAGTTGAAGACTAAGAAAACTACTTGTCGTTTACTTTATCAGCCATGTCATCCATAATAGAAATAGTATGAAGCTAAGTCTAGAAGGGCTTCATAAATGAGACCCGGCCTCCCGCAACTAATGGGTTAATTTATACCCACTAGTACTAGTCAGACGCGTGTGATTAGTAATATACTTGGCATATTCTTGACGGAACTAATTCACATGGGCGTCGATCCGTAATTGATACCCATTCATTAGGGGGGATGATCCATTTATCCACCCCCTGATGAATGGCTATTATGTAAGTATCGACGCCCATGGAACCAAACATTGAACTCTGTCCGTTGTTCAGGCGCACGGTGCAGGCCGTGCAATTTCAGGCGCATACGGGTCATGCCCTGCCAGGCGCATTGTAGGTGCAGGGAAGGCTGTTATTCAGACTCGAAATTATTGTTTTCCCCATAACCTCACTATTAACACATAATACAATCCTACTTAATGTCATACTGTGAAATACTGTGTGTTTTTTTCTTTAAATAAAGCTCACTTATTTAGTCAGTATTAAAAGTGTTTTTCTTTTTCTTTTCTTTTTTAGAAATTGTAGCCTCATAAATCCTCAACGGACCTGATCTAGGTGACATTGCAATTAGGTCTTCCCTAAGAAATTAGGCAGCTACCTGATGTACCCATTTATTTATGGCCCGGTCGGATTAGAAAATAAATTATAGACTTATCGACATTTTCTCTCTCCGGATCCAGAATCGCATTGCCAAAGCCATACAAAGTACAGCATTTTCGTTGCCCAGCTGGGCAAGTACGGTTGTTCATATTGAACGAATTTTGGTAGTCCCGAGTAAGCGGGCTACTGCTAATAGCGAGGTCTGTTGTAAAATGTGCATTACCCTATGTGCACCTTAAATGCGCCTACATGCAGTGTACACCAACAGTGCTGACAGAGTTCAATGATGGTCTAAAGAGTGGTCTTTTCTATTCAACTTACCTTTACCTGCGATTTATTATAATTTACCATGGTTTATGATGATAACAGAATGGTGCAAAGTCAAAGAGTGAATTGATGATATGTTGAGAAAAATAGAGAAGTGATACAGCATCTTTTTAAATATTTTAGATCCTCAACATTATTCAATAATGATCAGAATTGTATGCTAAAAAATAGATTTTAGACTTAAGGAATTCATTTTATTACACAAGATTTACTGAAGGACGTAGTGACTAGGACGTGAAATGTTTCGTGCAATATCAACCTGAATAGCCTAATACAAAAATAATGTGAAATAGTCATAATGTGTGTCTTTGATTTAGAATAAAATACATCATTTATTTACATACTATCTAACCACGGGGAGAGGGTGGGTATGTTTTACATTTAGCTAGCGACAGCAGTAATGAGGGAAAAACATGAGTTTGTAGATGAAAGTAAATATAGAAAGAAAAGTTATACATATAATTTTAACTTTAATGATTCAGCGGTAATAGACTGGATAAGATTATACAGTGATTGTGTGTTACTAATGGTAATAGTCGAATGAGACGATTAGGCTTAAATCCAATGTGTTCATGTAACTTCAATGATTAAATCATTTGTAGAAATGTTGAGATAAGATAAGAAGAGGTAAAATTATCATGCGTTTATGTTTAGAAGTGCGTACAAAGTATATGTATTTACTCAAGAGGAGGAACGTATTCGTTCTAAAAGGCTGATAGAGTATAAATTAGCGGTTGGAAGAGAGAAAGTTTGCTCAAGACAATGAGATGCGCCATGTAAGGGAGATGACAGAGTCTGAATTTGAAACTAACTCACCTCGACCTCGTCTCCCAGAGTTAGCTTTACAAGTTTATTGTTTGTAAATAGGGACATTATATTTGGGGATAAATACACAAGTAAAAAGTCTATTAATAGAGTAATCAAAAACAATAATTACGCAATCACTGTAGTTACATAATTATATGTTTTGACTCTTATACAATATTGATATGTCCGGTGATTGTCCTAAACATATTTGCGTGTAATTCATTATTGCAACCTAAACATCCGTCCTTTATCATCTATATCAAATAAGAAACAACAACAACAACAACAACAACAACAACAACGTGCGCTTTATATATTTCTTTTTTTAAACATGTTACAGTTCATCAGCATTATAATATCATATTTATCCATACAGTTTAATTGTGCATGTCTGTAATATGTACGTATGTATGCATGTATGTGTGACACTGTAGTTTGTAAATATTAGTTGTATTATTGTGAACAACGTTTGTATAATTATTGTTTTATTTATGATATAACTCATGGTGTTGTAGAGAAAGGGGACCGACAAAGACAGGCCGATGCCCTTTTCTGGTCCCTTACATCCACGCAATAAACCTGTTGTTTGCGGTTGTACAATATCCTTTGTCATTATATTCATGTTGTAAATAGGTTGTATATTTATTTAATTGTATATGATTGTAAAATGTTGTTTTGTAAAATAAACTAAAACTAAAATTGATATTATCATACATTATTCCAATCAACATACTGTCCACACATCTATTGGTTAAAATCTGCCCAACAGATGTTCACTCGAAGGCTCAATTAGGTTATGATTGCCCAGAATTATGAATCTTTTTAACCAACTAACAATTACCCAGCTAAATTTACCCAACATTTTAGCAATGTTGATAGTTGACAATTGACTGAATATATTTGAACGTTGAACTTACCACCGGGTGTTGCGGCGTCTGTGAAGAGGGTCACGAGGATATCCTCGCTGGACTTCCTGAACAGCTCGACAACGGCCTCGTTGAGGGGATCCTTGTTCTTGTCCAGCCACAGCTCAACGTTGTAGTCGACCTGTGCGTTCAGAATAGCGATCATAACATAATTACGCACTGAAAAATAACAGAACCATACAGTCAGTTTCTGCAAATTATTTTCCACGCGTGTACTCTTGAATATACGTAAATTCAATCGCGTGATTTGCGGATATTCCTGTTCAGTTACTGGGCAACACGACGAGTGTGCATGAGAGTATGCCCGATACAGGAAATCATTCATCAACTAGCTACGATTACTGAAGTTAGTCGATTTGCGGCTACGGAGAGGGAACTACTCTAGAAATTGGGAAGAAGTTGTTGGCATTTATAGGGCATTTACAAGAATATAACATTCATATCGAGTTTGATAGACTTACTGCTACATGTACAATATGAGTGGAGCTTTCACTTTTGAGAAAAGTTTATATCGCCCATGTTTGTTTGATGTTATATTCGTAATATGGTCTCGACAGGGGTCCATTATTATATCAAGCACATCCGGGTATTATTTTACCGTTTCGTTGTGTTTCGTTCTTATAATATATAAAAATACAAGTGGTCATACCTAGCATAATTATGGAAAACTAACAGAGGTATTACGTGCACGGGGTCAAGGTATAATCATGAATCTTTTCGTTTCGAATATGGTCACTTGGCTGCTTGTCTGAAAAAAATCGCTTTCATCACCGTCTTGTCAGACATATAATATCATCCTGAAACCATTGAGAGATTGGTGGCGAGGTTTCACTTACAGTTCCGGCGTAGTGGTGGATCTCGAAGTGGACAGGGTGGGCCTTGACCGGTTTGTTGCCACCGACGCTGGGCTTGGTCAGGTTCTTGGACTTGCCGTGATGCTGCTTGATCAGCTTCTCCAGGAAGGTCATGTCAGTGGCCTTGGGGAACATGCACTCTTCCTCGAGGATGGCGAACACTCCCATTGGCTGTTGAAAAAAGGGCGGGATTTTTGAATAATGCTTTAGAAATACTTTTTGGAAAAATTTGGAGTGGAATTGTACAGTCAAACCTGTCTACAATATGTCACGTCATAGTGAACACATTTTGTGCACATGCCCTTCATAGTCAGTGATACGACTTGACATGGGCTTGATCTATTGTAAAATGTGTATATACTAATTATTCCAGTATTTTACATTCATGTATCTTTTGATGACGACTCTCAATAAAGTGATTTTAAACAAACGTGACCATGGGCGTCGATCTATAATTGATAGCCATTGGTCGGGGGATGATCTATTTATTCACCCCCTGCTAAATACGTCAGTATCGACGTCCATGATTGTGACTACTTACTCCCTCGATGAGGGTGATGCAGTCCTGGAGATCGAGACCGAAGTCGATGAACACCCAGTTGATGCCCTCCCTCTTGTACTCTTCCTGCTCGAGCACGAACATGTGATGGTTGAAGAACTGCTGGAGCTTCTCGTTTGTCAGGTTGATACAGATCTGCTCGAAGCTGTTGAACTGTTGGTAAACAAAAAATGAAATTATTGTGTCTGTCATGTTTTTATGTATAATAATCATAATAAATGATAATTATTCTTGATTTATATAGGGCGCCTATCACGATTGATCATCTCTCATCATTGAATCATCTCTAAGCGCTTTACAATTATACCATTACCCCGGACATCGTATATGTTCTACAATCAATCGAGCACACAAAGTACACATTTCCACTCCCTTTGGAGCATTCCAGCCAGGCAACCTCGTATATGCACATAATGCCAAGGAACTACGTTCCATCCTTCCGGGTTCCCATTTATACACCTGGATGGAGAGCAGCACATGTATAATGTGATATTGTGAAAAATGGCCAATAAGGCGAGGCATATATTGAACTTAAAATGGGCATTAAAGCACCATAAATGTCATGCTCATCAACACAAGTGGTTTAAGAAGATATGGAATGGTGTCTTTATGCGACGCCATCAATCAATAGACGGTGCTGGTGTACTCGTCTAAATGATTGACCATACATTTATACCAATATTAATCTATCAGTTACTCGTATAGACGTGTTTCCGATGTTTTCACAACCAAAGCTGCGTTCTAGCTCTAAATGATTCAACGATTGGAGAGTCATATAATCATAAATATCTCTCGAAAGCACGACCATACGCCTTTGAATCTTTTACTAGAGTAAGAGGTAAATGACCATGATACTAACCAGGAAGATCTCCAATTAGGCGACGTGAAGCACGCTACTGAGTAACAAAGTGTTGACCTTAACTTACATGCTGTATCCCATTTAAAAAACCAGTTGAATCTAAGAAATCCATAATCTCGGACTCGCATTAAATTATGTCTTTATCCTACGAAAAGAGCTAAATAGCTATCTGACCACGACCCTCTATTAACTTACATCGAAGATCTCGAAACCGGCGATGTCGAGCACACCGATGAAGAAAGCCTTGGTGGCCTTGGTGGCGAGGTTGGCGTTGGCACGGCCGACGAGCCATGAGAACAGACGGTTATAGATGGCCTTGGCCAGGGCACCGACGGAGTAGACAACCTGAAAATGACAACAAACACACAAATAGGAATTAAAGGTGGTTCGGAGTCGTATTTCAGACGCACGGCGCCATCTTGTGCGCGATGCGTACTGCGCAGAAAATCCGACGGTTGTAGATGGCCTTGGTCAGGGCACAGACGGAGTAGGCAACCTGAAATAGACAACAACAAAAACAGAAATAGGAATTATGCTGCACTTAAAGTGATCTACGTAATACATTAGGCACAATCAGGAGCTTACTCGCTTAATTAAGTAGGATAGCGCGTTGAGCCTGCCGTAGGGTATAAAGTCCTTTGCTTACACTGGCGGAATGTTTTGTGCATGAAGAAAGATGACTTTCACCAGCGGGAAATTGAATTTTCTATTCGTCCGTCATTGGTTCACGCATTCTAGTGATATGTAACCGGGGGTGCTTCACAAATATATCAGACTGAACTAAACTCGAAGGTGGACCGAACTATTATGGAAAGGTACATGTAGCCTTAGAATACAATATATTCAACAGCAAAAAAAAAAGGCAAGGACATAAGAATGTTCATACATTTTGCATTAAGAACATGACATTTTCTATATGATACAAAATTATGATTTGTATCATGATTTTATACCTTTCAACAAAATTTTACAAAAATAACTTTGAAGAATCAACCGGCTTTCCATAGTTTTTAAGTCTAACTTAGAGTTCATTTAAAATGTAGGATCTTTGTGAAACGCAAGCCGGGCCTTCGGGAAGGAGACGACTACTAACCTGTGCCTTGGTACGACCCTGGGAGACGTACTCGTTACCGACTTTGATCCTGGGCTTGAGCAGATTCTTCACCAGTTCCTGGTTTGGCACACCGAAGATGAAGGCGACCTTGTCAGCGACTGAAAAACAAGGTTTTAATAATAATAATAATAATAACAATAATAATAATAATAATAATATTAGCACTTGAAATAAAGTTGTGAAAAGGGTGAGTTTTCGATTGTTTTTTTTTTTATTTAAGGCTGAAGGATTATCGGTTTCGGAGTGTGAGCTGTAGTTCATTCCAGAGCTTTGGTGCTGAGGATGCACACGCTTTATAACGTGTTTAGCCCCAAGTGTGTCGGTAAAGTGTCGGTAAATAGTACAGCCTTTATATCCTAGCAGAATATTTGTCAGGACAAACATGATAAAAAAAACAAGTTTTGAGAGTCAATAAGGACCGTAGCTTATACAACAATGATATTTAAAAAGAGAGTAAGGACCGTAGCCTTCGGGCGTAGCACAACCTTTGTTTAGGCAAAAAATACATTAATTGTGTTTTAAAAGACAGTAAGGACCGTAGCTATTGAGCCTAGCACAACCTGTGTTAGTTAAAAAATGACAATAATTATGTTTGGAGAGTCAGTAAGGAGCATAGCTTTCGAACCTAGCACAACCTTCGCAATGGCAAAAATGAGAATATAAAGAATGTTTCTTACTCTCTGGTGTCTCGATCTCAGCCTGCTCCTCGCGGGGCCTCTGCTTCCACTGGACGTTTCCGAAGTGCATGATACCGGCGCACATCTTGTACAGTCCCATCTTCTCGTCCTCGGTGAAGCCCAGGATGGTCAGAGCATCCTGGACAAATAACACAAATCAGATACATAAAATTATGATTTTATATAGCATTGATAGAGCGCCATGTATATAGGTGCACTATACAGAGGCGCACTAATACCATTGGTCATCAGGTACAGTTGAAACCCGCACAGCACAATTATCTCGCGCACCATCTCAACTCCCAGGGGAGCATACTTGCCCAAGCTGCCCTACTATGTCGGTCGCTGCAGGCTAATTTAACACTCGACAAGTACCTATTTTCCTATACTCCTGGGTAGAGAGCAGCAAAGTGGATGAAATGCCTCGCTGAAGGACATACAATGCCATGGCATCTTCAGGGTTTGAATTCGGGTCCTGCGACCGGGAGTCAAGCGCATCCTGAAAAAAGACCCAACTCAGATGAAGCCTTCAAAGCAGCAAACCAACTTTATTCTAACAATGAAAAACATTGCGAAATTCATGATACCCGGTGTCCATGGCAAAATTGAATTAAGGGATACCTGTTACAATCGTGTCTTGCGTGTGTTATTAACATTATTTGTGTGTATTAATGTACAACAAAGCATATCACCTATTGGAAATATTTGTAGCTAAGTTCTTGTTTCCACGCCTTCAAAAGCCGTGCGCAAGTTAACCTCCTTTTGAAAATTCTTGTGATTTGTTTTTTGTTTTGGTATATTATATAATTGTTCTTCCAGAGCCCCTCTAATACTTTATGTGGCAGTCACACCGCCATACCTAATCCAAACCAGCAGAGACCGAATAATTAGGGGACGTTTCGGGGTGCTAGCGGTTTGGTGTTGGAGTGGTATCGGAATTGTCGGTCTCTTTTGTTGTATTGCTTAGCCCAATGCGGGCTCTTGTCGGTACCCAATAAAATGGAAGTTCGGTCTGGTTCCGATTTGGATTCGGTTTGGCGATGTGACTACTACATTAATGGGATATTGTTTACAATTGCATTTTACATACCAAAAACAATCGGACAATAGTCGGGTGTCACACTGGGGCCAATTATTCGTAACATGTCTGTCATTTATCTTTCACATACGGAATTATTATCTAGATGATTGTGTGCGACACTTTCTAATGATGGTTACTCACGTCGGTAAGTTTGAATTCCTCCGAATCATTGACGTTGTCAATCTCAGTCTCTCCCTGGCTCGTGTAGAAGTAGTTCTTTGCGTTCTTCTCCAGAAGCAGCTTGTCTGTAAACATTAACCAAAAATAGATATTGCTAATTCCAGAGAAAGGGATAAATATGTATTCACACTGTCTGCTATTAAAGGGAAACACCACGCATCAATACTTTTCTTCAAATTAGAATGAAATATTTTTATCAGTCGATTCCATCCACCCAAACGCTTACCAACAAACGTACAAATAGAAAAAAAGCTCACCCATGACGGAAGCCGAGACGGGGTAACCTCGTTAGTCATAAGGGCCACTATTCATAAAGACCGCTATTCATAACGTGTAGCTTCTTATAAGTGATGGACCGCTATTCATAAAACGAAAAGGGTGTCACTATTCATAATCACTCACGGTGTAGGAAGTTATACGCTATTAAGAATAGCGGTCCTCATGACTAGCGAATGGACCCCGCCGAGACGCGGTAGAAGATGCGGTGGGCACGTTCAGTGAGAGACATACACACAAACAAACGTACGAACAGAAATATAACAGACTAATGTACGAACAGATAGACAGACAAACGTACGAACAGATAGACAAACTTACCCATGACATCCTGACGGTAGCCAGACACGACCTGGTAGAAGATGTGGTAGGCACGCTCGGCGGGAGCCTGACGGATCACACGGTTCTTTTCCAGAAGGTCTGAATGAGATGCATAACATAGAATAAGACTTATTCGTCTGGGCTGCCTGAACAAATAACGATAATATATTGCATTTATCTAGTGTTTAATACAGGGTTTCTAAGCATTCTTGTAGCATTTAAGTACCGTTGGGCATTAGGCACAGGTTAAACCCGCTCAATTATCGTGTGTGCTATCTCAACTCCCAGGAGAGCATACTAGTTTGAGCTTAAATTATCATCTAAATGATATTTAAGTTGGTTGAACAAAATTATCGATGTATTTTATAGGTGGTGTAAACAACTTGTCAGCGACCAAGTGATTGATCATTACGTCAGAATAGCCAGGTGAATCCAGTGGCGTAAGAGCCCCCCCCCCCCCCCTCGAGGGATTTCAGCAAGAAAATCCAGCAGGAAAATCCACCAAAATGAACATTTTGTAATAAGTTACTGGAATTTGTTTTTACTCTGCCCCTCCCCCCTGATAACAGGCAACTGTTACGCCACTAGGTGGATCACATCTTTTGACAAGACTGTTAACGGTAGTCAACATTGGTGGAGGTAAATATTGTTACTGTGATCTAATTTTGAAGTTATTGTTCGTACAAAATGATAGCCCAGGTCGAAATTCCCATAGAACCAGAACCAATGGAAACCTAAAGACCCAATGGTTTTAATCTGTTCTAGTAGTAGGGAAAGTGAATATAGGTTCCATGAGGGTCCCATAGGTGTTTATCTTTAACTTACATGTCTCAATGTCAGCTCCGGCCAGTTTACCGGTGGCACCGAAGTGGATACGGATGAATTTACCCTGGATGACACCAAAATTAATCATACAGCGTTAAGTTACCATGGTTAAACAGAAATATACGTTGAATTGAACTTTATTTTTGAGGGGTTTAGCAATCAATTTGATAAATGGCCATCATAATATCAGTGTGATCAATAAAATAATTTATGTATACATTTGCTTTTAGTTGCTTTGCCGCTATTTACGCGAACACTAGAGGCCGCAAATATTAGGTTTGTACGGACCTCATGCATTAATGCACTTCAATAACTCCTATTCAAACAATTGTCTGAATACTTGTAAATGCGCATCTACTACACATATAGAGACAAATGTGAACAAATTAAGGAAAGCAAAGGACAATGAAGATTAAAAAAAAAAGCAAATGAATAGTAAAGTTCAATGCAACAACTACAACCATTTTGTGTCCAATTGGAGATAACTGCGATTGAAATTTCCAAAAAGAAATACTGAAACAAAACATTTGTGCAATTTTGTATAACTTCTTCATAATGTATAGAAAGACGTTACTTTGTATGGTAAAATGAAGCCTTTTATTTTGTCATTGTCAAGACATTATTTTTTGTTACTTAATCGTGCATTTATCTTTTGAAAGAGAACAAATGTCGTATTTCGATTCAGATTTTTATGATTTCCTGTACAATTGAGGAGATTAGTTCGAAAAGGCGCTAAATCCACTTTTCTAACTTTTGAAGAAAAGACACGTTTCTTTGACCAACTTTGTACTTGTACATATGCTAATATGAAAACATTTTCTTTCCATAGTTTACCATGGACCCTCCATGGTTTTACTTTGATTGTGTAATTTGTTCTGAATATTTATTTCTATATAGCTACATAGTTTATCATTCATGTACTGACATGGATAATATATGGATTATATACAGAAAGTGGATTTAGCGCCTTTCTGAAACTGAGCTTTTGTAAACTTATATACTCACGAAACGAGAGGAGTTGTCGTTCCTGATGGTTTTGGCGTTACCGAAGGCCTCAAGGGGAGGGTTGGTCTGAATGACCTGGTCCTCAAGGTTGCCCTACATCGTGATTGGTGGAAGAAAATGGTTGCCATAGGAACAAAGGACGATGCACATGCGTTTTCATAATGCGAGAGAGCAAGACAAATCTCTTTGGGAATATTCTTTTTCATGTTTTCTTTTGTTTTTCTTTTTAGCACATGCAGATCAATGCTGTGATTGGTCATGCGTATCAAGCAACCTCTGTTCAATTTGTATTTACATTTTGTACGACATAGATAAACAAAAAATAATGGTGCTGCTTTTGGAATCAGACTTGGAGGAAATTTAGTGTTATTTTCGTTGGCGACGTGTTATTCTTTTTGTTCAGTCACATTGCTTTCAACGTTCAATGTCATAAACTTATATAAGAATTTATGTAATTTGAGTTCCTATACAAATGTTGAACTAAAATATCCAGTCAACACATCCAAAAGCAACTTGCCTTTCACCATTACATTTTCAAAGCGTTTTATAAACCAAACAAATGTATGATTTGCCCGTTATATTTTACGAGATCTGTGTATAGAAAGGTGTAATGTTACCGTTGCTGGCAACACGCTTCATTTCTTATCCCAATCGTAAAACATTTCTTGAAAGGAGCCCTCAACGGCGATTGGTCCAGATCCTTCGTGACGTCATTCCCGAATGCTCTCTTCGTCATTGATGGAAGCCCGACAATAATTACGCGAAATTCATAGTATGATATTCTATCGTACATAATTATATTTACACATTATTTCATTAAATCTTTGCAGGAGAAAATATCAAAAATCTTGTATTTATGACTTCGTTGAACATTTTTTTTTTAACAGCACATCACATTTGCGCTTGTTTGCTGAATCAATTGTGGATATCAATATCCGAATAAGTGTCCCTATGAAATGCGGCTTTTGATATTTGCTCTTGCAAGTCAATAGCTAACACTAATTCTACATAAACCAGGTTCTACATGAATTACACTTATTTTACTGTACACATAATATTTACCGATAGACATACAACATCATAGTTGAACGAATAAAGGTTTGAATCTCTATTGTGAACAGAAACCATAATATTGACTAGCTTATAATATGTACATACACAAAACAGCTCTAAACGAATAGCACCATTTTTTCTCGGTCGATCGAGTATTCGAAAGGTTTTCCTTACAGTAAGGATAAATTTATATCCAAACAGTTACTACCTGTATCTAGGGAGACTCGGATATGGAAATCCATGGTTTCCATGGCAACATGACTCAGTTGTGTTCGATAAGATTGAAGGAATTGACCCGGCGACCTTTAATCTTTCAACATTATCAATCAAAGGTTACTCAAGAGTCTCTTCCCGAATCGAATACAATAATGTATTGCTAAAAAGAGCGGCTGAGTCATGTTTTTTGCAACCACAGGCAAAAAAGAAAAACCATGGTTTCCATAGGAACATGATTCAGTTGTGTTCGAAGTAAGATTAAAGGCGTAGCCCTTGTGACCTTTGACATTTCAGTCAAAGGTCACTCGTGCTACCGTCCCTTCCTGAATCGAATACAATGATGAATTGTTGATTTCAAAAAAGCTGAATCATGTTTTTTGGATAATATTTTTGGGGTAATCCTTAATTGTCTGAGATAATTGATCCAACCGAAGTGCTTGATTCAGAGCCATGCTATGCATCTCCTGGTAAGAAGGTCATGCCCTTCAAACGAAAGGTCGACGACCTTTCATTTAAAGTTCAGTGACCTCTGTGCCTTTAGACCTACAGCATGATCTAAACCTGTGACATACTTAATTGCTTTAATATCATGCTTATGTGTACCTATAAGGGCTAAAGACACGCAACAGATAATGTTTGACTCAGAAATGAATTATTGTTTTCAATCAATCACTTCACATTATTAAGTCAAATGATAAATATGTTTGAATATTAAATGGATAAGACATCAGAGGTCCTATAGATTGGGCTAGAATTACCCCCTTGCCTAAACAAATATACATTGCCGATCTAACACTAAGCAGTTGCGTCTATTTTGCCCTTAGGTATACATACTCATAATTATGTAATAAATAACGATTTTCAACCTATTCTATAGTAAAGCTGACACTACTGGGCATGTTCATACCGCGCCACTGGACGCTACCGTGGCCCCAGGGGACCGGGGAGCGCCGTACCACGGTCTAAGAGACTCAATATTACACCATCAGTGCGTCTCGAAAATGTCGATCATGAGAGCAACATAAGTTCATCCTTTTTTTCTCCATATAAATTTGATATGATAAATTAATTATCGATGAATGATTATATTATGAATATTGTATCATGGTCTAATGTGAGATAAATCGTTGTAAATGCAATTAACGAGTTCAGAATTATTATATACTAAATGCAATTTCTTACGGTTATTGTTATTATTCTCACTTTAATTTCATAATAATCATTACAATTCGTATAACCTATAACCATTACTTTGATTTTGAATTGATATTTATAACTTATATTATAAATACAATTATTACAAATTATTGTTATAATTATCATGATTATTATTTGTATAATTATCACCATTATTATTATTATTATATTATTACTCCTAATATTTGTACACTTATTATTATAATTATCATATTATATTATTATTATCATTATTAATAATATGATTTTAGATTTAAACAACATCACAACGAGCCTGCATAAAGGATGAACTTGATGGTATACGCTCCTTAGACGCAGCACCATGGCGGGCGAAAATACCCAGAAGATCGCCATCTTTGTCTTTAGAATATAACAAATGGGGTGGTGAACAGAGGAAAACAACAAATTAGCATCCGTGTCCCGGGTCTGGGACACGTACTTTTTGTCAGAATTTGTGCCAAAAGATGTATCTGATGAAGCGAGAAAATCTGTTCTGTTGGGAGGGCGACTGGATGTCTTAAAGACTCAGTTCTATGCTAGTCCTATATTCACGAATAACGCGCATGCCATATTCTTACGCGCTTTGGAATTTGTGGGAATAATGTGAGGAAATTTTGTCAAACGAGGTGGGGGCCTCCGCAATATCGATTCGAACGATGTTATGTTCCAAACGATATCGCGGATGATGGCGCCACGTATTTTTTTTAACAAAAAGAGACGAGGACAGTAACACAGATGCGCGCCCCAAGACAATGGCGAGCTTAGATGGACATGGACAGTACTACGCAGTTGCGGACGTGATAGTAGACAAGATTTCACAAAGCGCGCATCGTGCCCGGCGCCACCGGCATGCATGCAACATGGACACATAATCCCCGGAAAGACGTTTTGGCTTCCGTAATTTGAAATACCCACCGACTTTGCATGCCTTTAAAAGTGTAAGTAAGAAATATCGTATGTAAAGAAAAGTATGTTGTTATAGTAAGAATTTAAATTGTATGTATTTTTACTCTCTTTTAATTTCAATGTAACTTTTTATTACAATGTCATCCTACTTGAGACAATTGGTTTCAATTTTATAAGTTTGTATTGATTCTTATTATGTTGGTATCTATTAAATCGTCGATGAAAATCATGAACATCTTCGAATGGGTTGTTTAGGTAATTATTTCATTCTTGTACAGAAAATCAAATCCAGTAGGCTACATCAAAGTTAGTCATGTTTATGATAATAATTACCAGATCATAATTTGTGGCAGTATCAACTATTTGAATTGCCCAATATATAATATCGTGTGTTCTACCTTCGAAAGAAGCATGATCTGACTGTACATAACATCAATTAAAGGGTTATTTGGAGGTAGCCCCGGGCGCGATAACGCGACGACGGAAGAACAGACGCGAATGCATGCGTGCGTTCTTATAAATGGACACGACGTGCGCGTAGTATACAATACGCGCATTTGCACGAGTCACGTGACTGACAAAGTACTGGTACCTTCTTCCCGCCCTCCGGGGTTTCCTGTTTGAGTCCAGATACACTAGCAATGTTGGCAAAATACTGGATGACCTTTTTGGTGTTTTCTGTTTTCCCTGCACCTGACTCTCCTCTGTGATGGGGTGGAGGTAACGGAAGTAATGGAGTAGTAGTAGTAGTAGTAGTTGCAGTAGTTGAAATGGCGATGGTTGGTGGTAGTGGAGGATATCATTTGGTTGCAGGTTAATTCGGGGTGGCGAGATGTTGCCCGCGTGATGCAGGTAAAGAAAGGGAAATAGAAAGGATGGGGAGGAGGAGAAGGGTGAGGAGGAGGAGGAGGAGGAAGTTCGGGTTTAGCCGAATAAAGGGTGGAAGGGTGGTGTGTTGCAGTTGTTGTTGATATATGGGGGCATTTGATATTGGAAGCAGGAAAATAGAAAAGAATTGCATGGTCATTCATTCATAGAATAAAAAGCAAATTAGTTATTATATTTAAGTAAAAGGTTAAAGAGAATAAGAATGGGGTTAATGCTTGGATAAGATTAGTAAGTGTGAGCGAAAAAGCGGTTGTATATGCATTTAAATCATGCGCACTTCTTTACATCACATGCTAAACAAGGAAGCAGCATAAGCAAAAACGTCTTTTCATAGTCATAGTACATGCATTTTAATTGTTCCCTATTAAATGGGGAATGATTTGAAAAAGTAGCCCCCAAATTGTTTCATTTCATGCAATCATTTTTATCCACATAGCAAGATAATGCAAAACATTAACAGGCTCAACAGACAAGATTACCATTAAGCAGATCATCTTGTAATTGTTGTTTTTCATCAATGTTTTAAGAACTGGACGTTTGCATTTAACTGTATAAATATTATAGGAAATTATTGCATTCGGTATTTTGATCATGCCTTGGTCGAGAGGCAGATGATGATCGACCAATAATTTACAAGAGGAATTTGTTGTTCATTCGGGTAATTTTATGATCAATTTCATTCAATTTCGTGCACAACTGATCTCAAGGCATAAATTTTCTTTTTGTTTCAATATATCAGGATAAAAAAGGATGCAAAAAGCGTTTGCGAACCAGCAATGTTTGGAAAGTTGTTTTTTTCAAGATGCGTAAAAAGATATGAGTTTTGCAAATCATGTGAAATACATTAGATCGTTTGAGTGCACATATTTTCGCCAAAATGCATGGATGGGATGGATGGAAGATATAGACATATGTAATACAATATTGTTCTTTTTGCATGCCTTATAAAGAGGGGACGGAGAGTCGTTTCTAAAATATAAAATACGTAATTGAAAAAATGACAACATAGCTGAGCTTAGAGTATGTTCTTCAATAATTAATACTCTGATGGAAGCTGATTGTGTATTATCGTGTCGTTCATCGCAGAACAAACGTACTAATCAAAGAAGAAGCGATACTATCTGAGCTCGGCTATTACGAGTTACAAAACCTGAAATATTTCTGAACATTTTAAGAGATCTGCACTTTACAAGGTACTTAAGAAATTACAATTATACACCCCTAATTTGACACAAGAATATTATACATTGTATATACAAAGACAATGAGAATATTAATAAAAATCACACTCTATTTTAACACCATGTCAAACATCAAACAATTTGTTTGTTGTATAGTAAAATGACTGTCAACCATTTCTAAAATTGACGATGTGTATGATTAAGATCATCAATATCGTGACTTTTAATTTTGGTATTTTCTCGGATTTGCGTGACAAATTTAAAATTAAAAGCAACAACTTTAAAGTGTCTTATAATTTTCAAAATCATGTATTGATTCATAACCAAATGTATGCATATAAGGAAGTACTCATAAAGGAAAATTTAGTTTTATAAGGAGACATGACATGGTACTTTAAGTACGAACACCTAAAGAAATTAGAACTATTAATCAGAAATGAATAACTATACCAGAAGTATAGAATTGTTCTTTATCTTAAAGCACTAATTAATGGGAACAGTGAATCAAAATATCACTCGAGATTATTAAACATTTCTAATCATGCTGTTGGTCTAGAAGATGTCAACATCTGCTATGAAGATAAGAAAAGGTTTAGAAACACATACATATATAAAAACAACGACGACGACGCCGACGACGACAAATAGTTTTAAAAACACGACAAAGTCATGTATTTAACATTGTCACGGGTTATAGTTACAAACCGCATGCAAAAATATTCTTTTGTATTTCTCTATGTAAGTTTCTACGAAGAAACGGGTATAAGTCGCAACAGCAAACGACAAAATTATTCAAAAAATTGTAAGCCTTTTCAATAATACTAGATAGAAAGTTGATCATTACATCAATATAAGTAATGAGGTCGAAGTAAAGTAAAATTTAATATATCTTTTATATCAACGAAAGTGTGCTGTTCACTTCGTGTTCTTGTATTGGTTTGAATTTGATAAGAGATTTAATCAATGATATGTGTATAACACGCAAATACTGCGACAGCACATCATAGCATTTAACAACTAGAATTATTTGAAGTATACATCAGCTAAATTGCGATTTCTTTAATCGCATTTGATAAAGATTGGAAAGTGTGATATTACAGTACAAATTTCGTAATTTACATGTATACATCAGTTCGCAGTACCGTAAATTATAGCACAAGGAATGTTATTATGAATAATAATAATGTTTTCATCAATATTGAATACTCACGTGATCAACATAGACTGGTTCTCGTGGTCTATGCAGGGAAAAGGAAACATATGTATTAAATATCATCATTACTTTGTATTGCTATGTTAATAAGTAGCATAATGAATTATAAATTTCAGTATTCATACCACTATTATTATATTAATAACCATCGTAACTTTCATTATTCATATCACTATCATAATAATTATTGTTATCATCATCATTATTGCACTATAATGATAACTATATTTCTCTAAGATCATGGAAAACAATAGGAACTTCATCACCTACTCTGTAACATGTTATGGTAAGCGTGAAGGCAGGTTTTGTACAGGACAATCTTTCTTAGTTATAAGCCGAGTTTTGCTCAAAGCAGAGTTGTATGTCATCACTTATACTCTGCAACATCTCGTGGTAATGGTAAAGGCAGGGTTGTGTACAGGACAGTCTTATGGGCCGAGATTCGCTCAAATCAAAGTTAGGAATGTTTAGGATTAAATTAACATCTAACATGTAGCTTATTGATATATTAGTTGCTTGTTGTGGTATTTTTGTTTGTTTAAGTTTTCCCTCTCTTTTTCTTTCTTCTTTTGCATGTGCCCCGGAATAGGCTACCTAGATAGATGACGCTTTATAGATGCTTGATATTATTATTATTTCATTGATTAATGTGATGACTTACTCTGCAACATGTCATGGTAAGCGTTGTCGGCGATGGAGTAGATGTGAGGGGGCATCTCGGCACGCCTCTTGCCCTTGTAGAGCAGCACGACCTTGTCGGTGTAGATGGGCAGTCTACGGTAGGGGTTGATGGCCACGCAGAACAGACCGGAGTACGTCTAGATTACAAACATATACAAAAAGAGTCATTAATTAGTTTTATGCGAGCGATATGCATGTTTCTATTTAGCACATCAGGATCATTATTTCTCACAACAGTAATACTTCGTCGTATGTTATATTCACCATGTTTTCTATTAATTAGACATAAATTGATAATTACATAATGCAATAGCATAATTTACATTATGTAGAAATTATGTAATTGAATGGGTGCAACGTGCACTTTTGAGTCATACAGAATACAGTGTTCAATATGCAAAATAATTATGTCTGTTTTTATACTAAGTTTCTAAATGCTATATATTAGCTTTAAATCTAACAATTGTATCTGGCATTCACAATACACATACGCATACATACACAAATACTAACACACGCACATCCGTTTTCAAATACGTGTATGCCTACATGTATTATTAGCATTGGTAATTACTATCAGATTATATTATTATTTATTTCACTCTTTATTTGGGACTCTTAACCTCTGTTTTGTTTTCTTTCTTTTTCCTTTCTTCTTTTTTTTTGGTCATAAAATGTCGATCATCGTCTTTTCTATCATCTCAATAACCGCATGCTTTATACATTAACCCACGTACACCCGCCTACTGTACTGTGTCCCTTTAGTACTGTATATGGCGGATCATAAATTATTATGCAGTCTGTGTGATCTATGTTAGGCATATACCCCTACTGGTTTCCAAGACCGCGCTCGTCTACGCGCCGCAGTCCGCGGGCGGGCGGCCTAGCGGTATGGGCGAGGAATGCAGTCTATGTCATGCGCAGCCGCGGCCATGCCCATATTTAGTCCCGACGTCGCGCTAGCCTAAGTCTTACCCTCCCTAGTCCCTATATCCTCTTCTTGCTCGTCCAACCCACATGCACTGTCTGGGCTCACTGGCTAGGGGATGATGAACGCGATACGCCAGACTAAACCCATTACAAACGGGGAATATGTGCGTGTGCGTGTGTGTGCATGTGTATATCAAGTAGGCGTTGCATTATTTAAGTGGAAAAGGGTTAAAAGGGCGCCCGCTCTGATAGACAAACATGTCCCTTTAACCTTATCATGACAAGCAGCGCAATGTCTTGTCCACTGTATGGGTACACGCCTGCAACCCATAATGCTAGTTTCAATTATGAGCAATAGAGATGAGAGAGATTTAAAGGGTACCGCTCCCTCACTTGCTCATAATCCCGCGGCGCTAGAAAGGTTAACGAGGAACGGTTTTCCCCGTCGCTCGTGTTTCGTGTCGGCGACAATTGTCAGAAATCACTAATGAGACGGCTGACTGACGTGAAAGAACTATAACCAACTCACTCAGTTGCATGGCCACATATCAATGTTCTATGTATTATTTTGCCTTTCCGAGATTTCGAAAGTGACTATCAAAAGCGCGAACGGTATTGGTATATTACTTTCGAAACAAAAGGTCTAAATGCAATATAATATACCGTAACCCTTCTAACTGACGTAAAAGCATTTTAATTATCAGTAACTCATTCGGACACATGGACACATATCAAATGTAACGTTGCTTTGCTCTTCCTCGAAGTTTTATATAACGAATACCAATGTAAACTCGGAAAATGTCATTAACATGATACCGGGGCCTAAATACAATACCATAATGGCACTGCTACCAAAAGTGACAAAGAAACCCATTAAGACGTTTAAGAAGTTTAGTGTATGCATACATCTAGAATAGTTTTAACATTATAAACGTAGTATTTCATAATTATAGTGCATTTCCAACAAATTGTGTTATCAAATGTGTTATATTTGATTTATATCAATAAAAAAATGTAAATGCAAAGACTTACTTAATTTACTTTGGATTTACATCTTATAACAAATCATTATACGTTACTATTTTGTTCATATTGTGTGTGCTTCAACAAAAATATAAATACTTTTTTTTTTTAGATAATGACTGTGTGACTTATTGTAAGTTTACAGATATTCAATAAATGTATGTTATTCATTGATATAAATAATGTAATATCCATTGAATGACAGTATCAGTGGCTCTTGGATTTAACAGCTTTTTAGCACATTTTCAAAAATGTTTAAGGCATTAAAGTAAAACTATTTAGGCCAAATTCACAGAAACTCGAAGATTGTGACAGATAAACTTGACGAGTGTCAGATACATCGATCGTCACAGCGTTGCATGGGGAATCATTTGCGGTATTTTATTGCCCTACTCCTCCCCCTACTATCATTGTGTCAATCGTGTCATCCGGGAAGGTCTAAGGTATTTACGGCAAGAATTTCGCAAGGAAACTCGTAAGTTTTGACAGTTCAACTTGACCAGCGCTAACACGCATTGTGAATGATGACACACGCATGTATCAACTGTGGTGAACGGCAAGGACTCTGTGAAATCGTTTAGGGGTGTTTTATTGCCCCCCTCTACCAGTCACTGTGTCAATTTGTTTACCCCCTCCATCAGAGCATGAGTCAGATAGCACCTCTCAAAAGAAGTGCACACACGTCTTGTATCACGCACTCGTCTATTATCCCATCTCAAGAACCTATTAAACGTCTCGGACAGTATACATAGTTATGTTTATACGACTCATCCTTTGATTCAACTAAAGGCACTTTTGGTGGGTATTTTGAACCAATCCACAAATAATCGCCGTAGTGTTACAAATCGGATAAACTTTTGATCCAACATCTCTTTTCGCTTTCATCACACTTGTGTTTTCAGTGTGTATGTGCATGTTACAACCATGTCTAAAGCGATTAAAACTATTTGTCATGGAACGGCCAGTAAGAACCAAGTCCTGCACACGTGTGGCAATTTAGATGTAACTAGAAGACTTCTATACCTTGATGTTGCAAATATTGCAAACTGAGTTCAGTAAAGTAGTAAATACATGTGTTAACAGTGTAGTTCGACCAGTTTTGATTAACGCAAAGTGACAAAGTATGTGAACAACCTAATAAATCATTAAAAAAATACTAAACATACTTTGTATACGATTGAATATATAAAGATTATTTCACACGATAGACTATTGATACTATTATTGCTCGCCTAAACACTATGTCAATCGTTGTGGTAATTTTATAGACAATCTCAATTGTTCACATTTCGAAACATTAAAGAATTTGTATATAATATAGGACTATCAATAGCAAATGAGTAATTTGTTGTAATTTTCCTTTAAAGTGAAACAAAAGCTAGAAGACTGAAACATTAACATAGATTTCGGAATGAGAAAACGCTGTACATGGAATATCAATATGTACGTGTGGTACTTTCATGAACACCCATACAGTTACCAAAACGATACCATTATTATACTTAATAACCCTGCGCTCTACTTTAGTTATATGCAGGCGCAGTGCAATATAATTGGACTAATAAAGAAATGTCGTTATACGGTATTGGCTACATGGGGTTAAGATCAAGACTATAGACGAAATAGGTTGCTAGCCCTTGTAAAAAGAAAAAAAAAACCTTAACCCAGTAATTTAAAAAGCCGATTTGTATGCATGATAAGTCAATGGCATCCTTACCATTTTGGTAGCGAGAGATTTAATAACATACGACCCAGCGGTACGTCATGTACGTAGGCGGTATAGCTGTATACCTAGGGGATCTGTGTGTGTGAAATACTGTAGTCGTGCTCATATACAGTACACAAGTATTTAGAAATGCTTAACATAAATTATATTCTAACATTATGTAGTTTAAAATACCCACACTATACTAGAACATCGTGAGCAATGAAAGACATTATACATTTAGTTTGTAGAATTAGTCTAGTACATTCGAGTGAAGTTAATGCATGTCTTTTTACATGTTTATTATCATCATACTGTCATAAGCTTGTCGTATGATTTCTTATAAATGCTTCGATACTACAGGCGGAGTGAACTACCATTTTTAAAAAGAACACTGAAAAAAAAAATAATCAAACATATAGGGAAACTGACAAAGAATATATTGTGATTAAAATAATAATAACTGCAACTAACAAATTTAAAAAGGTCGAAAATCCTTTAAACCAATAAAGTAGCGGCATTTCTGGACAAAATACATTGCAGTGTGTAACATGAATAAAGTTTGCAACGGTGGCGTATAATGTGAAAAGAAGGGCACAGGTTTTCACCTGACCAGCAAACCGAAGTATATTCATCTAGTTAGATGGCATAAAAATCATCTTGTCCACCTCATTTTTGCCACATTTTGAGCTAAAAAATATAGTTCGACCATGAGCATATCACGATATGGGCCTACAAATATAATATTTCCCTCTAAAATACCATATTTTTGCCAATTATTCTGTTTTCTGTACAGCCATTCATGTTTTCGTAGACGGTGAGGAGGGGGGGGGGGGTGAGGGCGGTCACAGACAATTTATAGGGGCGTGTTCCTCCTGCATCCTTCCGTCGCTTGTTTGTTGCCTGTGCCTGTTTGTTATGGCAAAACACGCCAAATCAAGGCTGTGCTGACACATTAGTTTAGCAACGATAATGTTATCTCCTTTTATTTAGTTCGTGTTTGCTCTCCGCCTTGCTGTAGTGAATTAGAGATTTAGAGTCATGTTAAAACAGCCTTTGATTCTTCATATTAGTCAATTCTACCATGTTAAACAGTGTTCGCGCCTTCGGTGCTGAAATACGCGTAGTACCGTTATTATTTTAAACTCCTCAATACAAAATGAGGCTAAAATGGTACTTTTTACAAAATCATGAAATTATCTTATCATAAGTTTCTTTTACAAATTTGATCGATTTTTGGGAGATTTAAACTCTTCATTGTATTGATTTATATAAGGCATGTATTTCTTGTTTGTAATTATGATTGAATTATATCTTTATACGAGGCTACATGATTTATCTAGTACAGTATATATTTGATATACCTGTAACGATCTTCAACGACAGAGATAATAGAGTGTATTTCAATTTGTCTTGAATGAAGACATTATTCAAACCAATGTATAAATGAAACTCCTATAATGATTGAAAATTATTGTTTAATCAGTACAGTTTTATATTGTATTTTAATAGGAGACTGCCAGATGTTGTTGATCGCTTGATATATCTGGTTATTCTTAATATTTATTTAATTCAAACATATAGGGGAAACTGACCAGGAATATATTGTGATTAAAAATGAGCAAAGTAAATGGGATTCCAATGGGATTCGAACCCGAGACCTCTGGATTACTGGACCGGTGCTCTACCGAGCTATAGAAAACCCTACGACGGTGTTCTTCCCTAAAACCCCTTAATTCCTCATTGCTCGAGTGGTCAGAAGCTTTATAAACCTGAAGCGGATTAAAATCAATTTGGGGATATATGCGAGGGATCGCAATAATTAGTAATAATTAATTCAAACATATAGGGAAACTGTTAACTAAAACATTATTAAGTATGTGTTAACTAAAACATTATTAGTATGTTTTTTTCTTCAAAATTTATACAAAACAAGACCATGATATATTTTATTATTAATGCATCCCTTTCAATAGTACTGATGTTCAGCAAAAAGACGCTTAAATGTGTGTCAGATACTTATCTAACCCAATCAAATGACCACCAATAAGAGGGGATCTACTCGCTAGTCACAATGAACGCCTGTCATGAAACTTATCTTCCTATACCTTGAACGATTATGAATAGTGACCCCATTTTCGTTTTATGAATTGCGGTATAGGAATTTACACGTTATGAATAGTGGTCCTTATGAATAGTGGTCCTTATGACTAGTGGTCCTTATGACTGGTGGTCCTAATGGCTAGCGGCCCTTATGACTAGCGAGATTACCCCATCAAATGACTACTAATAAGAGTTGTCACGGGTTTATCGTGTCATCGGATGGCCCTCTATGTGCGTTTGAAATGAAGAGCACCAATCTCCCTCGGCTTCTACGCCTCACACGAAACCGTTACCCAAAGTTTGCAATCATTAATGCCCGTTAGTGTCTCAGCAAACAAACCGCGGGTGTAACAATATTGGAATAGCGGGTAAATGCTAAAAACGAATTAGCTAAGCTTGTTTTTCGATCTGTTCTGCATATAAAACGAACCAAATACAATAATGAATTGTACAATAGTTATTATGGGGTCCTGGGTAGAAAAACAGCGGTTTATCTTGTAATTTTTCGTGTAGAACTTGATTAAGTACACAATGAATGCCTGTCATGTAACTGATTGTGAGGCTACAACCGGAAAGAATTAAATTATATAAATAAAAGCACTCATTGATTGGCGGATCTTTAGTTGTTATGTTAAAGTATGTTAAAAGGACTTAGTAACATTGCCCAAATCCTAACAATCAAATTTGAATTATATAGCGGTTCCCTCATACCTTGTTGGATTTGTATTAACAATAAAATCATGAGACAGGTTTCAGTTTGTCAAATTTTCCTTCCGTTACAAAGATATGTACGATTGAAGTTTTCAGGTAATACATTATCCGTTGGGTTTTCAAAACCGTGTACAAAGTAAGTGCAGTGAGTTAGTGAATGTCACTTTACATTTTTGCTCATAACTTCCCTATATAACATCAATTTAACTTGTAGTTTTCACACAACCAGTGGACATATCAGATACCAACGATGTGTATTGTATCAACCATTAATTTTTTTTTTTCACATGTCAACAAAGTTACTAGATCTCTTTAACTTGTATACGATTGTACTGCGCTGTGTTACCTATTTGATCTTAAAGCTGATTTGAAAGGTATACCATCTCTAGCGAAAACTAGTCCAAGCAAATCTAGATATGAAAATCTGGAGAAAGCATTGGGCTAAACTTTGTTAGAAAGGACCTTCTGCTTGGCCAATTTGTATAGACGTCACTCGTCTATAAAGTAATACGACAGCTATGACCAGGGCGTTGTGGCGTCAGCGGTCACGCCCATGCGAGCTTGATCTCATTATACAGTAGCCTTTGATCCATGATAATGTGCTTGGTGGCTGTTACGATAGTAAGGGATGCTGTGAGGTTTACCTATAGCCAGTATATAATGAATAAACCTATAGTCAAGCATACACGGTTCTTGGTGGCTGTGAGGTTGGTATCCTACCTACATGTACACCTCGGCAGTGTGATCCGTCTTTCGAATCGTTCCCGATGTAAACCGAAACTATTCGTAAGCGTTGGGGCCTTCACTGAAGACTAATCCTAGAGCTACAAACACGATCGAATCATGGTAGGTTCTATAATTGAATCACTGAATTTTCTTTTCCTACATAGTATGTTGTCCATAAACCTCAAGTCGGCTACATTGGTATGTCATGGTTTGTTGTAGGCCTATGTTGGTGTTGTGGTATTGTATGATTACAGTGCCATATCATAAAAGTATTGGACTTTTTTATTGACTTGTTTAACCTCTTGTGTTAAGAAAGTGCGCCCTTCAACTACTGTTGTACTTATAGTACTACTAAGTGTCATGTATTAAAGGGACTTAGTAACATTGTCCAAATCCTAAAAATTAAATTTGAATTCTAGCGGTTCCCCTATACCTTGTTGTATTCGTATTGGCAATCAAATAATGGGACATGTTTCGGTTTTTTCAAATCTCCCTTTCGTTACAAAGATATGTACGATTGAAGTTTTCAGTGTTCAAATACTCGGGCGGTGTTTTAGAACCATGGTCAAAGTGAATGCAGTGAGTTACTGAATATCTCTTTGCATTCTTTTATCATAACTCAGCCATGCAACGTCCATTTGACTTGAACTTTTCACACAATGCCTTGCGGACATATCAGATAACAACACTATGCATTGCATCAACTATTCATCACTTTTTGCACATGCCAACAAAGTTACTAGATCCCTTTAACTCTATGATAACTGCAGAATTTATCACGAGGCGCGTAAAAGCCCCCCTGCGTAACATTTATTGGGGGCTTGTCCGGGAGGTCATCAGTGCTATTTTACACAGCAGTTATTGCATGTCGATATCAATAACGTAATGCATGTTTATTACGCGGGACAACACACAAACAAACATACAAACTATCCATTAAACAAGCACACACACACAAACACATCAATGATTATCAATCAATCAATCAATCAATTAATCATTTTCATTATTAAATAACATTTTATTCACTTCTTACATTGGAGAGGAACAATGAAATGTGAACTAACGTAAATGAGACCATGTGTACTGTATCCGTCTTATTTTTGTTCTTATTGTGTTCCCATATGTTTGATCATGTCTTTACTCAATTGCACTATTAGATTTTAACAAAATATTCCGGAGAACAATGAAATGATGACTTACGTAGATGAGACCAGAGTAGTATCTCTGTCGCAGGTTTTCCAGTACGCTGGCTTCGTTGAGGTAAGTCATACCAGCCATGTCCTCGATCTTGTCAAACTTGGGAGGGTTCATCTGCTGGAGGTCCTCCTTCTGCTGTGTTAGTTGCTGTCAATTCAATCAAATCAAATCAAATCGTATCATATCGAATTGAATATATCATAGCAAACCCTATTACATTGTAACATAATATAACATCAAATCCATTTGAATCAAATCAAATCATATCTTATCAATTTAAATCCAATTAAATCAATTTTAGCCAAAATATATCAAATAAAATAAATCGAATTGAATCATATCATAGCAAATCATAGCAAATTTAATCATATGATAATAAATGCAATAATCTAGAATCCACATTAATCGGATGCCCCCAAAATATTTAATGCCTACACCTTTTGTTATCATACCAAATAATTGTTTTAATATGTTTAGATGAGCTCTATATTGAATCATTACTTTAACAAGTTTACACTGAGTTTTTATAAAGTGCCCGCTTGTGTTTTAACAGCTACAGTATACTAAAATAATAACAGGCCTATTTCTGAACCACTTGTAAGTTTGTCTTCCTTTTACACCTGTTGTAATATCAGTGTTAATGACATGGTGCTAGTTAGATTCAATGTTGCTTGTATATAATTATCGGTTTCCATGGTGGTGTATACGGTATAATAAAATTAAATTACAAACATTCAAGTTTGAACATAACTGTACTATCCCCTAAAAGGATTACGGACAAACCTGTTTATGTAACACCTGCTTAGATAACAGTGACTAATTATTAAAGATTGGCTTATTTTTTTTCGATAAACACATAAACCGTATATCACCAGTATGGTTATTATAATACATAGGTTTGAATGGTAACATGTTGATTGATGTATCAGATACATGTGGATATCCATTTTGGAATATATTTGTATTTTAATGTATGACAATAAATTTAAAATGGATACTACTCAATATTGTACCTGAAGCGCTGAATCTGTGTTTAGATCAGGATGGAATCAAGAGGAGTAAGGCATAACACCCCCCCCCCTTTCTCCATTCGTCCATAACGAGGTCTGCTCGCTTGTCATAAGGACCTCACAACTAAAAGGGCCACTTTTCAACCTTTTCATGTATCCCCTTTTTCGTTTTTATGAATAGCGGCCCTTTACGTATATACAGTTACACGTAATGAATAGCGGTCCTTATGACTACTGAGGTTGCCCCGTCTATACCACTACCCTGTAAATCTAGGTCCTCATTGTTATCATTAAGTCCATCTGTACTCCTGTACATGCCCTGTTGGTGTTTTTTCCGTCTTTAGATTTGTTTTCCAGATTTGTTATTTCAGTCCTTCTCGGGTATGTTATCTCTTCCAATCCTCGCTGGACTGGACTACCGCAGTAACATGTTTGCCCTTCGTTCGTGTTCCTATAGTATATTGGACGCCACTCCTTACATTCAGGACCATCCCAGATTACATAACAACGAACCCAATTATAATGAATAAGTCAAACGGTTGTTATCTCACGCAACTACTTAACTCGTTTACGATAAACACATCATATAATGTAACGCAGATATACTAACGATTAGCCGTTGTGTTAGATTTACAACAAATAAGAGCCTCTCATCACAGGATATACCATTTTCAATTTAAATGTGGTTCGTAAGTGTGAGTCCGTATATCAGACGCAAGGCGCCATCATGCGCGCGGTGCGTACTGTCTTTGGTACTGGACAGTGAATCCGTGTTAAATGTGGTGCGCGCAAACTAGCCTAGTTTAAAAGGGCGACCCGCAGTGTAGCATCCCGACGCTTGATGGTCTTTATAACCCATCAACCACCGAACCACCTTTAACAAATTAAGAATGACAGGGCTAGCTGGGCTATGGTCTATGTTTTCTTACACGGGCAAGGCTGATTTTATAATTAAGGAGATCTATGTCCTCTGTCAAATTCAACCAAAACTACTTGCGTGGAATTCACAAACAAACCTTGGTTTGACAATGGCCTACATAATTATGGAATGCTGCTCATAAACAAGTAAATTGTAAATTAACAATGTTAAAAAGTTAAGAGTTTATATCTTTTCTCCATCAGTTTACAGATGGCATTCCATAGATGCAAACCATGGTCAAACCATGGTTTGTACAACCATTCTACGAACCTCCTTTGTGAATTCCACACCTTGGGTCTGACCTACTTCTCTTGCACCTCAGATTTGTCAGATTGAAATTTAAATCGATCTGAATATACCCTGTCATTTCTTTTCATTCCTTTTCACCAATCAAAAATAGTGTTATTATCCACAAAACTTTCACACTATATTCAGAAGGGGTCTTACGATGACATTGTTATTTGATTAGCGTCTCAATACCACCTTTTTGAAAATTTTCATGAAGTTAATGAATTAACAGTACTCTATGGTGTAGACTAAAATTTGCATCTCTTTTTTGTAACCATGGTAACAAAAAATAATTAAGACCAATATACTAGTCGCCAACTAGTCAGTCGGGGACGATTCAACATAATTATCGAGTCGACTTCGACTGATCGGGCAGACTCAAGCCTGACTGACTGACAACGGTTCGGGTCGGGTCGAGTCGGATGTATATGGGTTGCCTGCAAAGGCATCCTCCTTACCTTTCCGACGGCGGTCTTGATGGTGACCTCTTCACCCTTGGTGCTGATGATCTCACCCTTGATGTAGCCCTGCTTCTCGTCGACGACCCAGCACATCTTCTTGGTGTCGAAGGGCTGGGCGGTGGCCTCCAGCTGCGCCTTCTTGTCCACCATCAAGAACTGATCCGATTCGTCAGCCATGGTGCTTGCTGATGCAGCGGACTACGTCTGAAGAGAATGAAGGGTATTGGCAAAGACGTCCTTGCGCAGTCGGCAAGAGAGGAATAAACCTGTTGCAAGATCAAAAGATACGAAAGTGATAACGTTTACATGTAGCTAGTAAGTTTGACAATCATCAATAATTTACCTGATTCGATTTAACGAGGACGCTTAAAGAGATCATCAAGAATTGATCCGATTCGTCAACCATGGTGCTTGACGATGCAGCGGACTATGCGTGAATAGAATGAAGGGTAAAGGCAAAGACGTCCTTGCGCAGTCGGCAAGAGAGGAATAAACCTGTTGCAAGATCAAAAGAGAGGAAAGTGGTAACGTTTACATGTAGCGAGTAAGCTTGACAAACATCAAGAAATGACCCGTCCCCATTCACATAAGACCCCTCTAGCTTAGTTCCTTGCTAAGTATATTTCCGATGTGCAGATTTCTAAGCAACAAACATTATTCTAGTCCCCAGCTAAGGCCAACAATGTTTTCTTGGGCATCCACCAAGTTAACATTAATTAGCAATTAAAATTTGTTGCGTATACCACGTCATCTAAATTAAACTTAGTACGGAACCAAGCAAGCCGGCTTCTATTAATATGGGCCATTTTGTAGTGATGTTGCCTTGCTGTTGCAGGCTGTAGGCGAATACGTCCTTGCAGTGTCGACAAGAGGAGAATAAACCTGGAGATAACAAGAAAGTTGAACATGCAATTTCGTTTTTTAAAAGGTTGCTATCGACAATGCTGTCTAATCAAATTCGTTTCACATGTTGCTGCTTAAAAAAGCTGCACCAATAAAGACAAAACTAATCAACCGGGACCCGTGTCCTAAGATTTGCTGCCCCAAATCATAGCTGAAGAAGCTGAAGATAGTGGTACTGTCTGGTTAGAGGGATACCTAGATGAAAAATGCCGCATCATGGTAATGGGTCCAAGTAAGAACGGTCTAGGTGAAGCGTTCGAAGAATAGACCGATAAATCAGTCCTCCTCGTTTGTTGTTTCACTCACAAGAAATCGTAATGAAGGGGATAGTTTGACGTCATAATATTAAAGGACCCATCAACAACGAAATGGATATTATGTCTATCGAGGTATAGTAGTGCAAATATATATATATGTGATGACCTGGACCAGTATCACAGAAGTAAAACGTAACATATTAGTGCTAGTGAAGGATTCATAGCTAAAAGCAAAAAATGGGCGACGAATTGTGTAAGACTTTGATTGGACTTGTATAAGAAGAATATGTAAGACGCAAGATACGTACGTCTCTCTTAGAGGAATAGAACGCATCATGACCCCATCAAGTCTTAATGAAGGAACATCAGTATGATCCGGAGGTCTTCTACGAAGATCCTTACCGCTAAGTTGGACACCCAGTATGGAAACCCATTATTTTCTTTTATTTATTTTGAATATGTCCTTTTCAAGATGCATATAATGTTGATTCAATTAATCAATATTTTGTGTTATAACATACATATTTCATGTTTTTGATGCAACATTTATGAAAAGTCTGAAACTCGTTTGGTATTGAACTGAGGAGTGTGGGGGTGGGAAGGGGGGTGGGGCTATTAAAAGGATGTTGTTTTACAAAGGTCCCACTTTCAACTTGACTGTATTATGGAAATCCATAGCATAAGATATATTCAAAAGTATTTTAGACTGTCGTTGATTTTAAATAATAAACATGAAATCTCCTTGATAACAGAAAATGTAGTTTAAGTCCCCATTATGCCTTTGGAAATGTCTTTTAAAACAATTTCCAAAGAAACGAATGGCTTCCTATACATTATAGGTCCAGCTTAGAGATAGAATCTGTGCGAAACATCCTCGGATCTATTAGTTTGGATACTATAACATGTGGTAGCAAGATCTGACATAATAATATCTGTATACGTAGCTTGGACAATAATTATCAAGTTTTGAATATATATCCACTATACATTTTGAATATGGGAACGTGACAATATCATTTTTATTTACTTTTATGTTCAATACATTTAAACGTAAACTTAAATCGAACAAGACTTGTTCGATTGTATACCATCAACTTAGTATGCATGCATCAGGTCGAGAATCAAAGAAAATAATGGCTTTCCAATGGCTTTTGAAGTCCAACTTAGAGTTAAGTTCAACCCAGGATCTTTGTGAAACACCCCCTGAGAGCGGCACTCTATAATACTTGTATATACGTCAACGTCCATGTTATTCACAAGGGGATGGCGAGGAAGTGTCAAATGGATAACACATCCAATTAAGTGCATTCTGATGGGACTGAGTCAGCCAATTGGAACCAGCAATGGATTAGATTTTTACAAAAGTTACACAAGCTTTGTTGTAGTCTTTAGATTGACATTTACGATCACGAGATTGAGAAATTGTTGAGCAGTAAACTTCCTTTGTTCCTAATAACGAATGTTGAATGGAAACAAAATTATTGTAACATTAATTTTTATCTAAACGATCATATATAATTATGAGCCCCCAAAATGTAAAGAAAGTTTGTAGGGAGAAGGGAATAAATGTCTACTAGGAAAGCGGTCAAACTGAAAGGTAATTGAATTTGGCGATGTAGGTTTCTCATAATTAGTATTTTTAGTAGGTTTATGTTTGTATCATTTTGTTAAGTATATACGGGGGGGGGGGACTTATCCATACCCTTTCATTAGTTACCTTTAATTATAATCATAGAATTGGTGGCGCGTGGAATTGATTGAATATGTTGTTTTTTACGAGCAAGAAACTATAATGCAATGCATTAGGGTATAATCAATTAAGGCAAAGGTTAAAGACCTTAATACTGCCAACAAACAACTATACTAATAGTTGGTGAATCCACACGGATATTTGAACAAGGATTCGATTATCGTCTACCTTTTACAAAAATATATTAACTGATTGATGATGTTTAAGGAATGGCCCGACAATTACATTTGGAGTCGCATTACATCATTATGCATTTATGTTTCACATTATATTTTTGTTGAAACTTCTCTGCCATAAAGAGAATATGAGTGTACCTTGTTAATAGATAGACATTGCACTATATGAATTCATGTTTTAATTAATTATTACATCAATCCTTGAACATTTATTTTAGTTCTTTTTACTTCTATAAAAAAAATATGATAAAACACAAAAACATATCGTGAAGAAATGTAACATAATATAAGCAGAATATGAATATAGTTATGATATATACCTTTACGTAAACGATCTCAATAAATTCATTTGTTTCAATCTAAAACTAACATAATGAGAAACATACTAGCGTTTAACCAACGCACTGATAGTCAGACAATGCACTGTACCACGATATGGCATGCGTATTTTTACATGCAATTTCCATAAATCAAATCAAATCTCCACCAAAATGCATGAAAAGAAGAAATAAGAATATTACGATTAATACAGAAAGACATATTTATATCTAAATGAACTGGGTATTGGCATGTATAGATGCTATAATTTGCCAAAGCAATGGTTACTTCACATTAACCTATACCCCCCCCCCCCCCCCCTCGTCCATCACACTTCACTGGATAACCCCTCGTATATAGTGTGGATAGAACATAAAAGCTCATGCCATTTTATCAAGACCATATCATAAATAATTTATAAAAGAGAACATATTTGTATTTTTTTAAAGAAATATGCTTTCAAAACTCAACGTGCTGTTTTCCGCTATCCACCCCTTTAGATCAAACATCACAAAAGGTTATAGAAGTTCATATCGAGCATTCATCATTCATTGCAAAGTTGGGCAATTATAACTCTTTATAACAATCATGATTATTAATCAGTTAAGATTAACCGGTTGGCAGTGTAATTAATTGCGCCCACTCCCTCTGTAATACGACCCTCCCACTCAGTAGAGGCATGTAATTGATCATGTTCAACGCCGATGCGTGGAATATAAACCCGAAATAAACCCGATATCCGGCAACTAGCCGAATCGTTCCGACAGGCCCTCCAAATATGGTTTCGGCGTTTTGTGCTGCTTTATACCAGTGGAGGCCAATACACCAACGATAAAAAGCAGCGTTACCACCGCTACATGCATGCATGACATTATGTTAATTTCTTTGGAGGATAATGTTCAATACAGACAAATCGGACAGACCTTTGTTTTGTATTATGTTTATCAAGCTCATTAATGGTATCTAAGCATGCAATTTGGGTAAAATAAACATGCCCGTCTATTCCAAGTCATGTCAATAGCCTTTTTGATTTTACGATGTCATGAGAGATTACACAAGCGTTTTAGCTATAATCGGAACATGCATTCTAGTATTACTACAGGACATTATCTTTAACAATGGTTCAAGAGCCCTGTTGTCAATGCTGAATTAAAGTATCCTTTTCTGTGCAAAGCCATGATTTTGAACCCATTTTCTTTTTTAAACGTTAAATTGATTTTAAGATATTGCACATAACATGAATTATGAACTGTGTTAATGATGAAATGTAAAACAACGCTAAAAATCATTTTATGAGTATAAAAACAAAGGTAGATAAGACCAATAATTAACAAGAAATATGAAAAACGGTTCACCAACACACACAAACAGACGGAGATGTTGAGCAGACGCCGACACGAAACGAATAAAATCACAATAAAAATCCTTACAAAAATCGGAAAGGCTTCTGAGATTGGAAATCAACGGTCCACTTGGAAAGGCGTCCTGTCACTCGTTGCTTGCTCTGTGGCCAATTCAAAGCAAAGTAACAAACAAAACACAAATTAGCACAAACCCTTACACCAAATCTTGTGATCTTTCCCTTCGTTTACAAGTCCTAATCACGCTCAAGTCGACGCACTGATCCCAAATGCAAACGAGTTATCCCCGTAAATAACGCGACAATCCTACAAATCCGCAAGACAAATTATCGGGGTATTAAGCATGAAGAAGGTGACAACTTGAGCGGGAAAAGGTAAGATAGAAGAAGATAGAAACGCCGGCCGGGCTGGGTAGATCCTCCTCATTCGCAGTGGAACAAAAGGCCCGCTTGTTGGTTCCAAATTGGCCTAATGTGGAAGGAATTCACAAATCAAGAATCGTAGAACTATCGCACACAACTATAAAGAAAGCTCGAGAGAATTGCTTTCTCCTTTACTTACCTATAGGAAGGGGAGTCGGAGAGAGACTGAACGACACTCCGTCTAGATTGCGAGCTATAGCAATCTGTGCGACAGAAGAAGGGGCGCTCTGATAAACCCATTCAAGTACCTTGGACTCTCGGCAAACCCGTCGCTGATTGGTCGGCGCCGCGGGTACACCCGTACCGGCTTCTCATTACTTTCGACCAATGACGTCAAATCTTGGCCGGGAAATTAGCATCCATTTGCATAAAACGTTAGGGTGGGTAAGTGTGTGACGTCAAAGGCCGGGCCGAGAGTATGCGACTGGTATGCCCGGAATTTGGTAGGAAGAATTTAGCGGGCAAGGGATGCGGCGGATCGAGTGGATATGGAGGAGATGTGTATTATGTTTTAGTAGACGCACGAGTTTGGTTGGCCTAGCCTGCCTTACCGTAAGATTATCCTCTCTAACTTACATGCAAGATGTGTTCTTTGGGTATATTCTCTTGCGGAGGGCAGGTCAAAAGAGTGTGGGTCTGATTTTTCTTGAAGAACATGACTTGTAATCATATAATAGGTTTCATCCAGCTCGGGCAGAAAGAGAAAGAGAGTTCTTTTCTACGACTTTGATTTTAAGGTAAAGACACGCCTGTCAAAACGATCAAAAGGGCAATGTGTTTGTATGTCGGGGAGGGGTTTTGTTCCCTGTTTTTTTTTGTTCGATTTCATATTATTTATGCTCAGAAATAAACGATGAAATACAAAACTGCCACCCACATACCAAATGACCAATGTACACAATACATATAATGCACACACATACGGGCACACACATACACACGCACACACAAAACAAACAAAAGCTCAAGTACGCACAAGTCATTCCGTTTTCAGTCTATCACAAACATCAGCAGCTTGTCAGAAGCCCTAAAGACAAAAAATATATCAGTTTTACCACTTAACCCATGTATCACCGTCGGTGTTGCACATTGTACGCCATCATATCGTATGGTATAATATGGCGTTTTGTGGTGCCTTACTTAAAGGATAAGGGACGCGTGCTAACAAACTCATGGTATAGGGTGGAAGGGGTTAACCTCTCAAATATAGATTGAGACGACTAATTACACAGCGAGCGCACCTTCCAAATATAGGCAACGGTGTGGCCGTAAGACCGACCAAGCCAGGCAGGCAGCGGCCCGTTCATCCGCCGCGGTATGTGAAATTCTCCCCGGCGAGATAACGATGTGGTCTTATCGTATGGAGCTGGCATGGGTGCGTGATATACTATAGGCTGGTATAGGAGCGATGGGACAGGGGTATCGGAGGAAGGACTGGGTTGCGATATGAGATGCTTGTTCGTGGGTCCTTGGTAGCTAAGCGAGGGTGCGCTGACTTCTTTCTTTCCCCCATAAATGGAAAGCTGTCGATGTTATTACAAACGGGTCCCGCTGATAATGCTGCAGTTTTATTTACTGTGTTGTGTATGTACTGTAGGTTCTTGAAGCTACCTACATGAGTTATTACTGTACCGCCTAGAAGCTGTATAGTAGCCTCCATCAGTGCGTGTTTATGTGAGTAAGAGATGACACAGGGTGCGACCTGATTGCCAATCAGGATAAGCTCCTGTTAATACACGAACTGCCATGGTATGGATTTATAGAAACAGATAGGTAGAATAATAAGAGGGTGCAGCCTTAGTTGAATTAGTAATGTTCAAATTAGGTAATTGGTATTTTATGTAATTTATTACTAACATTAGTATTAGTATTATTATTATTATTATTATTATTATTATCATTATAACGATTATTCTTATCATTATTTGATTCTACTTTTTAACTACTGTAGTTAAATTATAATTCTTCTTTATGTAGAAATAAGTTTAAAGGTACCTATATTATACAGTGCGTTAAGAAATTGTCATCATTGTTATCGTTAGTTTAGTTACTATTATTATCATTATTATTATAATTAATATTATTATTATTGTTACTATTATTAATATTATTATTATAATTATTATTATTATCATTATTATTATTATTATTATTATTATTATTATTATTATTATTATTATTATTATTATTATTATTATTATCATTATCATGATTATTATCATTATCATTGTTGATAATCATTGTTGATAACATTTTCATGTTTGTTAAAATTGTATTTAATATTATTATTTCGAAGCCGAGACCAAGTACCTTCAATTTTTCTAGGCTGAGAGTAGGACCATTTGTTGAGAATTCTCTTAGTAAGGGGGTGTCCGTAGGGGTGGTGTCCCTATCAATGTTTTGAAGCCGAGACCAGGTACCGACAACATTTTCGAGACCAAGACCAGGGTCGGTTATACATTTTCAACGCCGATACCAAGAAATTTTATCATTTTTGATCCCGAGACCAGAATAATTATGGTCGAGGCCGCTAAAAGGTGGTCTTGAGACCAGCTAATATATTGAAAAGGGGTTCAAACCACCCAAAAAAAGTCATTTGGTTGTTTGGGGGGGGGGGTGGAGGTTCAACCCCCCCCCCCCCCCCACCGGGCCCCCAGAAAAATGGCCGTCAGACAATACGCAAGGGGTGGGGCCATTTCTCGTGGCCTGGTCGGGTGGGTAAAGTAAATACATGTTCAGTGGCATAGCTATAATACACTATTGGTCACAAAGGTGGAATATTTTTTTAAAGATCCAACTTCATTTGTTTTCCCTAGTTTGTGCGCTGATGAACCATTTTGTACTAAACGTAATGATTTTATAATGTTTACAAACTACCAATGTACCATAAATGGCTGCATTAGTTTGCATTCATTAAGCTAGCATTTTGTTTTAAGCTTTAAAAGACAGCCACTGTAATGTTGGCCCATTTGCCTGTCTACAGCGTATGTCCAACAATTCATTATTATGGGTCATTTCTCAGAGTAGGCTGTAAAATTTTCAACCAAAATTGGCAAAGAGGACCTCTAGGTCAACTCCATCAAACGTCATTTGCTACATGCCAAGC
>JAUELG010000023.1:19485-31273 GCA_031471515.1 Dendraster excentricus | reverse complement strand
TTTGGATTTAGTGATTAAGAGGCAAATATGTACACATCTGCTATACAGTCAAATTGGAAGGCATTTCGTCTTGACCAGCTTAGAACAGCATTACTACAGTCAACTTTGCTTAAAAACTTACTTGCCTGGGTCGAAGGCCTATTTGGTTCAATTTGCTTTGCTTTGTTTTACATTGTTTGTGTTTTGCCCCGTGTTAGTCCAAATTTGCTCAGGTCTCAATCTCTTCTGCTTAGCAAAAGGGGTTTTACTTATGCATATTGAACTAGTTGATATTTATATATATAATACAAGGTATAGTTACAGTGTATATCAGGAGAGCTCTGGAAAACTGTGTTGCTTTGAAGATAAAGCATATCAGGTTAGAAAATAAATTAGCACACCCCTTCATACAGAAACATCGTTTATCATGCACTTTTGAGAATTACAAGATAATGCAGGGAAACCCTGTTATAATTTAGCTCGTTATAAGCGGTACCTTGGCCAAATTAATAACAAACATCTAAATTGGGACGAAAGGATTCTCCTTGTTATAAATGGTACCTCGTTGTAAAGTGAGCTCGTTATAACTGGGTTTCCCTGTACATATCTGTACTGTGCATAATCTCCAGGCAAAATACCTGTACACTTCTACCAGGACAAACGGCTGTAGGCAAGACTACAGAAAACGTGTAAGACAAAATGTCAACAATAATATATTTGTGCATCTGTAAACTTCAAGACAAATTTTGTTTTATAGTATTAAACGTGAACAAGAATCGTTTCCATAAGGTTTTGATTATAAGATGTATTCATTATCTTTGGCAACAGGTAATTCTTAGAAATAATGCGATTGTGTTGTTTTTAGGGTAAAACAATCACAATCAATCAATCAATCAAGGATATCATTCTTTGGAATTGTGTGCATGGCACAGTCATTGGTTTGAACACTAAAGAACATGAGAAATTGATTCTTATACAGTGGAACTTCAACACAACAAGTTCCTGTGTATCATAAAAAATACCTTGTTATATCAAGTATTACCATTATATTGTGGTAAACAAAACCACCAAAATAATATTCAAAAAGTTTACACAGCTAAATTAACTTGTGAATAATTACATATTTGGGGTTTTGCTTAATCCCAGTTCCACTGTACTTAAACTAATTATCTATGTTTTGGTTCTTTTTATGCACCCTTGACTTGTTTAATCGCCATTTTGTTTGATGGTTTCTACGAATCCAAATGAATTATGAATATTTGCACCATAATTTCTTCATCTTGTCTTCATGTGTTCAGCCCCACTGTTATCATATTGTAATTCTACACTTTCTCACAACAGAATTTGGAATGCCAAGCAGAAGCATTTACATGTATAATCAATTAAAGTAGCACAGTTTTCTATGACAATTACATCATGCCACGGTAGGATATATTGGTAGAATGCACAAGTCTAGCCAACAAAGTTTAAGATATAGGCATGGCATTCATTGAATACAAAAAGAATGCACAAAGCAAACGAACAATTATTGCTTCCAAATTTGAAAGTGCTTTAACAATTGCAATAATAAATAAAAACATTGTTACCGTCACAGATCGTGTTACTCATTGACTAGTACACATCCCCTTTTGCTCATGATAGAGCATATTCCCCTCCCTTGAATCATGGTTAAGCTTTCTACTTCAATCTTGCATTACACTTCCATAAGTGCAAGAAGAAATCTGCTTTAGTAATTCTCTCTCTTTAGCTAAAAGTATCTTCATAAAACAGACATGACCCCTTTGGCTTTGAATACATTACAATAAACCTTGACAACATGGCCCTTGGCCCTGAACCTCCTGAAGCCCAGATGCAAGTCCTCGCATACAGAGCAATAAGTCCTGAGCAAAATGTCCACAAGCCTCAACTGTTATAGCCAACGCCCAGATCCAAGACCTTGAATACTGAAAAAAAAATGAAATCTTGATGACATAGCCCGAGGATCTCATCCAAAGTGCTCGCCTACCCCAGCATGCAGTAACTGTCTCTTGGGGTCCTTGCAGGCCGTTCTGTACTTGGACTTGCTGGCTCTGGCATTGGCCAGCTTCCTCTTGGCAAAGAGCTCCTCTTTGGTCGGGTAGGTCCCGTGGGCGTCCTTCATGTGGAAGGCCAGGTAGTCCGTACGGGCGTAGCCGACGCCACAGTGGTCGCACCTGTAGGGCTTCAGGTGGGTGAACAGGTGCTCCCGCATGTGCTGCTTGCTCTTGAAGGTCTTGTTGCAGTCTTCAATGGCGCAGGCAAACGGCCGCTGCGAGTCGCGGGTTACCTTGTAGTAGGCCCCGAGCTCTATACCCCCCTTCGGATTCAGCTGCACTTCTTCTGCCGCGGAATCGCGATACCTTTTCCTGCCTTTGTTGCGGCCTGGCGTCTTCCCTCCCGCCTCCGGTGATGCATCTATCACTTCTGGCTGCTCGTCTTCCGACTTCAACCGGATCCGCATCACCAGGTCACCCTGCTTAGGAGACTTTGGTGGGCGTCCACGTTTCCTTCCCGTCGATGGACCGGCTGAGGTTTGTGGGTGCTGCGGGTTTGGCACAGTCTGGTCAGCCAACTCTTGATTGTTCTTGCTCTCGACACGAGCTGCGTTGTAGTTGCCGGTGCGGCGCTTGGGTCTGCCGGTGGGAGTGTACAGCATCTCGTCCTCCATCGACGACCCTGCAACGAGGCTGCAATCGGCGGTGTCGTTGCTTGTTGAACCTTCGGCCCCCATATTGGCTGGCCCATTTGATCCAGCAGCGACTGCAAAGATGTCCGTTGCAGATTCATCTCCCTGCTCTCCCTCAGGGACAGAGAGCTGTCCTGGTTGTATTGCTCTCAATGGTGCTTTCCGTGGTCTTCCAGGTCTTCCCCTTCCTCTTCCTCGTCCTCTGTACTTGTCTATAACACTCTTGGCGGCCCATCGTCTGTGGAATCGCCTTTTCTTCCCAAATTTAGACTTCTTTCTTGGCACCGGACTGTAATCCTCGTCTTCATCGTTATCCTGGAATGGTATGTCCATATCATCCGCCTCTCCTGCATCATCCTCTTGCGACTGTTCATTGACATAACTCTCCTGTGAAGAGTCTGGTTCATCTAGACATGGCTCGATGGAAATAACGGTGAATTCTGGAGTTATTTCCGGATTTGCAGCCTCCTCTGTGTTTTCTTTCTCTGGATTATCATCCTTGGAAGTTTGTGGAGCATTTGGAAGTGTTTCCTGATTGGAATCAGTGCTGGGTGCTTCTTGCGCATTCTTCGAAGGAGACTCCTTGTTCTCATTCTCCAAGGTGACGGCTTCATTTCCCACTTTCTGTTCTTCAGGATCTCGAGACTTATCCTCTGTCTCATTAGATGAGTCTTTGTCCTCCTCCCTACCTCCCTTTCCAAAGAAATCCATGAGATCAAAGTCATAATCGACTGAACTTTTCGCAGGAACACTTGATCTTGACAGGTCGTTGGCGATCATCGTTGGAGCTCCTGGAAGTGGCATTTGCAGGGATTTAGCAGGAGTCAGACTTGCTACCGGGATGTGATCGGTGGGTATGAGCTTCTTGGATGATGACTTGAACAACATTTCAAGGTCTTTGGCATCGCCTGCAAATCCATGTGCCTTCTTCATGTGCTCAGCGAGGTACTGCCATCTGATGGTGTCAAAGGAACATTCTCCACATTTATAGGGCCTGGTATGCGTGCGCACGTGATCAGTTAAATTGTTCCGCCGCTTGAAACCCTTACTACAGATGTGACAAATGAATGGGCGTTCAGGGTCATACTTGTGATCAAACGATCCCTGGCCACGTGGACTTCTCGGGGTCCTGGGTTTTTGGCCAGTAGGAGACTTCAGTTCACTGGATGAGTCAGAGGGACTAGTGGATCTTGCACTGGGAGGATTCTCAGACTCTGTATCCACAACATGCGGTTGTCCACTCTCTATTATGTTCATAGAAACTGCTTGGCGAACATCCTGAGATGAATCGTGCCTCTGCCTCACCGGAGATGGGGGAGTGGTATTTTTCCCCTCGGCTGGAAGAGCCATGTTTGGTCTGATCACATTTGTTTGCACTGTTGTCGATGGTTGGCCAGCACTTAGTCTCCTTGCAAACTGTCCAATCTCTGCTGGTCCTTCACCTGGCTCTGTCTTTGGGACCTTCAGGCCCACTTCTCCTTGGAAGGGTGGTTGGTTCCCTATGGAGACAGGAGGGTTGTAGGGTGGTCTCTGCATGTTGGGATGAACCATTGGTGGTCGTGAGACAGGGGGGCCCATGTGGGGTGGCAGTCCGAGTGTGCTGGCCTGCGCCTGCATCATGAGTTGCTGGGAAGCCCACTGTGAGTGTTGACTGTGTTGTTGTTGTTGCTGCATAGCAATACGTTGTTGCTGCTGCTGTTGTTGCTGCTGCTGCTGTTGCTGTTGCTGCTGCTGCTGCATGGCAAGATGCGGTGGTGGTTGGTGTTGTTGTTGATGCATTGCAATATTTTGCTGATGCTGTTGCTGCTGCTGCATTGCAATGTTTTGTTGATGCTGCTGTTGCTGCTGCTGCTGCTGCTGCATGGCATACAATGACATAGGGCCACCCTGTCCATGTGGGGGTCCTGCCTGCATGCCCATGCCCGGTCCATTCAGATGAGGTGGCATCCCCTGTGGAGCCACTACGCCTGGAGGCACTCGCATTGGATTCATGGCTGGGTTAACCTGGAAACCCACACCTGGTGCGTTCTGTTGGTGATAGACACCTGGCGGTCCCACAGCATTGGGAGGCATCTGGGGTGGTGGTGGTGGTCCACCCATCATCCCAGGCACATGGATGGGAGCGGTCGGATGTCTCATCGCATTGATGTATGGGTTGTTCTCAATGCAGGGTACGCCTTCCGCGTTGTAGTACATCCGTGGTTGCACCTGCACCTGGACTTGGAGTCTGGGAGGCATGCTTGAAGGAGGAGGATAAGGCTGCATCTGGGGCTGCATATGGGGTGGCTGCTGAGGGAATCTTTGCATGCCCACATCCAGAGGGTACTGCGTGTGAATACCAAGTTTAGGAGGTGGATTGCTGCTGCCTGCATCTGCAAATGTTCTGGGCATTTCTTCTCTTTTGTCCTTCAGCGATTCTACTGATACGATGACTGGCATCACCATTTCATCGGCAGATGTACTGTTGCTCTCTTTGGCACTCTCCTTCCTGCGGTCAGACTCTTCAGTTTCAGATATGACCTCTGGGACCTCTGGGATTTCTATAACTTCTGGCTCCTTGTCATCATCGCTGAGGCTGATCACCTCTGCTTGAATTTCAGCTTCCGCACGCTCCTCATCTTGCCTAGGTTTGGATTCCTTGTCATAGTCGGTTACATCTTCACAAGACATATCCAGAAGAAAGTCACTCACTGTTTTAATCTTGGGTATGTCTGTAGATGCTTCCTGATCGTTTTCTTCATTGGCATTCTTCCCTTCTTCTTGGCTACCTGCTCCAGCCTTATTATTCTCACTTTGAGCTTCATTTGGTTCACTGGTTGGTTCTTGTTCACAAGAACTGTCCTCATCAACAGCAATGAAACCATCATCTTCCACTCCCTCCTCTTCTTCTTGACTTTGGCTTTCTCTGTCACAAGCAATATCTTCGGACATAGATTCAGCATCATCTGCTCCATCTTTCTGCTCTCTGGTTTCAGCGGATCTATCATTTGGGACATCACCAGTGGGTACATTGTCTATTGAGCGAGATGTAGAAATATCGGCATTTTCCATGGTAGGATCATTGTTTAAGATCTCTTCTTTGTCCTGTGGTTGGTCTCCAGCTTGTCCTATTTCCTCATGTCGCTCATCACTTGGCTCAGCATCTAAAGATGCGTGATGAAGTTCCTTTTCCGAATTGTCACTTATGGATTCATTAACTTCCTTCTTTATCTTATCTGAAAATTCCACATCGTCCTCTTCCTGAGAAACGGCTAAACGATCCTCATTTCCAGCAGTTTCAGCCTCGTCTTGTTCATCTTCCATACAGACATCTTGCCCTTCTTGTTCTTCATTATGTAACATGCTGCTGTCCTCTTCCCCGGAGACATGGTATGAAGTCTCAGCGAGATCTTCCTTGTCTGCACCGGCCTCTTCATCCGCTGTTGGGTGATCTGAAGTGGCACTGTTTTCATCCTCCTTGGCTACATCTCCCATAAGTTGAGCTCTTCTCTTGCGCCAACGCTTCATCAACTTTTTCCTCTTACGAATGCTCATGACCTTCCTTTCTGTGGTCAGTGGTTGTCTCTTTGGGACGTACTTCGGCCCACCATGCACAAGCTCGATATGTTTGGCAACATTGTCCTTTCGAGATGCTTTTAAACCGCATGCTCCACAAGAGTACGGTTTAACATGTATTTTGATGTGTTCCAGTAAACAGTGATTTGAGTTGAAGTTCTTGGGACACAGCTTACACTTGTAAGGACGCAAGTCTCCATAAACGTACGAGCCATGCGTTCCAACGAGATCAGTGGTGGTTGCCGACGGATCCTTGTAGATGATGAAGGTCTGACCATCATCACTGCTTTTCCGTCTCAGCTTGCCTGCTTTTGTCCTTGCATTCACATTGACATATTCAATTCTGATACGACCACCGATATCAGAATTTCCTTTGTCCTCCCTCTCTCCGGGCCTCCTGCTTCCATACTCTGCTCTGATCTTCAAAGGATTCCGCCTCCCTCTTCCTCTTCCTCTTCCCCTTCCTCTTCCCGATCCAAATCCTCTGGGAGCTGGCACAGAATCAGAGAGTCCCATTATTGTCAAAGTACTTGGAGTGATGCCATTCGTAACAGTCAACAACGGTTTGTTACTCATGACTGCAGGTGGCATATTGACCCTACTAGTATCACCAGACAAGGAGAAGGCTGTTACACTCTGCCCACTGGTTGATGTTTCTGCTGTCTGCTTCTCTTGACTTTCCGGATGACACTTTTGGAGGTGAGCAAAAAGCTGTCTGTCATCCTTGAACCGTAGATGGCACATAGTGCAACGGACAAGGAATCTCCTGTTGGCTGATTTCCCTTCACCCGATCCATGATAGTAATCCTTGTGGGAGAGGAGCGCTTCACGGTTCACAAATATCTTCTTGCAGTCAGTGCAAATGTACCTCATCCTCTGCCTCTTGCGATGGAACTCCTTCCACAAGTCCAAGTGACCTGGAGCGGTTTGCAAGTGCTTTTCAAAGGTCTCTTCCTTGATGAACAAACGATTACAGAGTTGGCAGTGCTTCAGGCTCCCATTTCCTCCTTGAAAGATTTCAGAAGAGTTGGGGCTTGAATCGCCGCTCTTTCCTGTATCTTCATCAGTTCTAGACTCGTATTCTTGACTTTGGCTGCTGGTTGGTTGCTGATTTTGTTCAGTCTCTTTGGAATTCAGAAGTTTGTAAACGTTTGGACATGTCGTGCGGTTGTCACGATTGGGCACTCCTAATAATGGAGGTAGTCCTCCATTGGTTGGCACTGAATCACCAGATGGAACAGGAAGCCGGAATGAGAATGCATCACTAGTCTGACCAGCAAGAGTTACTGGTTGACAATCGCGCGTCTGCTCTCTCAGCAACGTTGGCCGCGGGACTTCCTGCTGCGGCTGCTGCTGATATATTTGATGTGGGAGCTGCTGTGGATTCTGATGGACTTGTGAAATAACTACAGGCTGCAACTGGCCTTGGTTTGTCTGCTGGACACGGATGTTGATGAGTTGCGTCGACTGCTGTGAGTTTTTGTGGAGCAGAGCATTTTGCAGGAGAGAGGAATACTGTCCTGCAGGGGCTTGAGGTACGTGGACCGGTTGGGGCGGTAGGGGCAGTGGAGCGGAAGTGTTCGGAGTCCACTTGTTTGAAGCAATCATGCTTCTGACTGTTCCGCGAGGGAAGGTCTCCTCAGCACTGCTGCTGTTTGCTGCAACACTTGCCGGTACTAAGCGGTTTGCACCAGCCTTGGCCAGGTTCAATGGATGGCTGAGCTGCTCTTGTCCAGATGGTTGTGGAGGGCACGGTGCGATTGGACGGGGAGCCCCTGCTGGCACAGCAGGTTGCTTTACTGCACCGACTCCCTGTTCCTGGTGCGGCAGGGAATTGACAGGAGCTGTCTGGACTGGCTGAGGCGTCGTTGCTGCTGCTGCTGACACAGTGGCTTTCTTGGCGTCCTCAGCAGCCTTGATGACCATCTTGGAGAGAACGATGCCGTGTATGAGGCTGCTGTTGACGCACGCCGTCCTCTTGCCCTCGCCATTGAAGAGGATGAGGTTGCCCTGCATGTCCACTTTCAAGGTATCGCCTCCCTGCAGCATCAGCACCGTCTTCTGGCCTCCAGGTGGGACCACAGCATTCTGCAGCTGGAAAAACAACATGAAGAAAGATTCCAGAAATCAGAATGACTCATACTATATCATGAAACATTTTGTATCCATTTTAATAAGACGTTAATATGACTATCACCATTAAACTGAATTTTATTTTTTTGACAATCTTTTTCTTCTTTAAAGTTGAAAACTTGCTATTCAATTTGGCATCCTTATAGTACATGTAAATCAAAATCAAATTTGGATAATTGTCAGGAAAATAACATTTGTACAACATTGAACATATAATGAAAAATGTTCGAGCTTGAAGTTTTCCAATTTGGAAAATTATATTGCCATTTGGTGAAATTTTGTTAATTAGTTAAAGAATGCCAAACATTTATTTTGCTCGTATTTGTACAATCTGGCAAAAAAATTGATTGGCCCCAAACACTAAAAAATATATATATTTCAAGCATGTTAATTTGGGGTTGCCCGGTCCAATAAGTATAAACTCTGTCATTGATTGTGGCCCACATATTTTGGTATGCTTGCTTGTGCTAATTTTGAGCACTGAAATTTCAAATGATGTCTCACCTGTAGTGTTTTGTTGACAAGCAGGTTGGGTAGAGAAGACTGCTGCTGCTGCTGAGTCTGGGTTACGGTCACAGAGCTGCTCTCCTGAGAAGGCGCTGCTGACGTCAGCTGAGGAGGAGTCTCCTTCAGATGGAACAGCCTGCTGCCCTGCTGCGCTGTCTCCTGGTGTACAGAGCCGACCCGAGAGACATCTGGACTACCTTGCTGTCGTGTCTGATCAGGGAAAACTGTGGTCTGGGCTTTTCCACAGCTTTCTTCGCTGGTATCCACTGTGATCATTTGTTCGGTGGCAGGGTCCGGTGACGTATCCATCTCCTCCTCTTCAAGCGTCTCTTGCATATCCTGATCGGGCTTTGGCTCTTCCGTCCCAAAGAGTTTGCTTGTAATGTCACAAAAGTCTGTGATATCAGAGGCGCTGTCCAGAAGGTTCTCAATGCCGGGGGCAATGTGGGGAGGGCTTGGAGGTCTTGGAGGACTTGGAGGCCTGCGCTGCTTCTGGACACTGCTGCTGCCACCGAGCATGCTGACCGGTTTGCAGATGACAGCATCAGATGCTGGTGTCTCTCCATCATCATTGTCACCATCACCCGCAACAGCTTCTTCCGTACCTTCATCAGTAACCTGTAACCGACTCAAGTAATTTTGGACTTCATCTTCATGTTCACCTTCGCTATCGGATGTGACATCACCCTCTTCATCATCCCCACAGGTAAAGACGGACTCCTTCACCACAGCCGCTGGCGATCTCTGCTTGAAGATTTTCCTGCGTGATCTTGAATCGGAGCTTACAGCGGTGGAAGCCGAAGAACCTTCCATTGAGGCACTGAGGTTGACTCTTGCAAGAAGATTGTCAAATGAGAACTTTTTCTTTTGCTTCGTCTTGTTTTTCGAAGGTGATAACAATGGTTCGCATTCATTTTCACCGACCTTGGGAACGTCCTCTGCACCTTTGGAAACATTTTCACCAGAGTTACTGTCAGAATGAGAAGATGTGGGAGATTCTTTCTGGATATCGACAGGATTGGAAGTAGTAATAGCACCTTGAGACAAACGATCATCATCGGTATGTAAGTCTTCTTTATCCTGTGCTTCAGGAACATTATTGTTGGTTGAAACAGTAGAGTCCTCTGTGGGTCTATCATGCAAGCTATCTTGATCACTGCTTGTATTGTTTTGAACTTGTGATTTACCTGATGGCAAAGTGCCATTTTCTTCCACAACATCCACTTCCAACGCTGCCTGATCTTCAGAATGAGGTTCATCTTTATCCTTTTTTGAGGCGGATACCTCATTTGAGGAATTAGATTCTCCTACTGACAAGTCTGGCATATGTTTTGAATTACAATCTGTGTCTTCTCTGTCAGGAAGATCTTCATGTTGTTTTTCTAGTGAATCAGTCTCTATACCCGGATCAGAGGATGGCAATAATCCGTCTTCTTTTGCAACAGTATTAAAAACAACCTCACTAGTGCTTTCTCCACTAATTTTAGACTCCGCTTGAATAGAATCTTGCGTATCGGGCAGGGAGTTCTTTTCTTCACCTAATAGTTCTTTTTCATTCTCTGGATGCTGATTGGAATGTTGGGGATCCTCAGTGGACGGTGCAAACTCAATCGATTCTGCTTCCATCGGGGTGATCTCAGCGACATGCACTCCATCAAGTTTTAAATCGCTGTTTGTTGCATCATGTGTTTCATCACTGGTATTTCTTCCAGATAATGACATTACTTCAGCGCTTCCTTTGCTTCGCTCTACAACATCTGCTTCAGCGCTTTCTGCAACAACATTATCACCCCTGTTCATTACACCGTCATCCGCAACATCATTGTCCACAGCACCACTGTCCACAGCACCAATGTCCACAATGCCATTTTCTCCTTCATGTCTGTCCTCCATATCAACACAATCATCAGCGCACCTCTCCCCCGGCTCCGTGTCTTCAACATCGACGCCATCATCTTTAGACCTTTCCTCAGATTCTGGAGGCGTGAGACTACTGCTGCCAATGTAGCTATGGAAGGACTCCACCGTGATCATGGGAGTCAGGATGTCGTCCGAGTCAGTGTAGGTCCTCTTGCACTCCAGGGTCTCCTGTTCCCTGGGAGGCGGAGACTCCGGAGACTCCATAATGATGGGCTGGGCGGGTGGCCTGCAGGGACTGGCTAGGGACTCCATCGTCGATCCTTTGCTCTTGTAGTTAGTCCTCATTCAGGTCGGCCATCAGGAGAGATGGGGTTTCTGAAAGATAGAAGCGAGAATACAAATTTGTATTTAAGGAATACTACAGCATAATTAGCATGAACAAATTTTCATACGAATATGTCTGACCGTTAATAAATGTCTGAATGTGTCAATCTTTGAACCTCGGGTCTTCTTCAATAAATCTAGACCATCATATCTACTTGCTCAAGATCCACAATATCATCTAACTTCTGTATAATATAATGTAGTATGTTTTGCATCTACTGGGTAGAACAGGAAAAAGTAAAATGCAGTCATACCAGTGTATTTAAGAAATAAGAAAAATCAGAAGAATGGACGCTATGGACAGGTGACCTCTATAAACATGTTCCATAACATTGCAATCCTCTGCAGGGGTATAGAGAGGTGGCCATTAAGACAAATAATGTATACATGCAAATAATATGCACATGATGTTAGACTCCCCATCGTCAAGCTTAACAATGTTAACTACATCCTGCAAGCTAGCTTGCCGGACACATGTGCTTACTTTTGTTCAGCTTGCCAATGGGGAGTCTGATGTCATACACATATTATTTGCATACATTACAGAAGCGGTCTATTACACTACACGTGTTATTAATTATTCTGATTACGTTTTGGGTTCATGAATTATAATGAAGATTCCTTTTTCCGAAAAACAAAACAAGGTTAATAAATTAAAACATTATT
>JAUELG010000023.1:603-11159 GCA_031471515.1 Dendraster excentricus | reverse complement strand
CCCCCCCCCCCCCCCCCCCCCATTCTCCCTCAGGACTCATTTTTGGCTGTAAAGTACTACAAATACATCGCGAACTCCTTTGGGTTTTAAACTGCTTCCGGCGCGCTGGGGAAGTCATCGGGAGCATAAAATAAAGAGATGAAATCTATAGGCTGATGATGGCCAGGGATGAGGGATGTACGTCACTGGTTATGCGTCATAGTGCCGTTCCTTCTGGTTGTGTGTGGGGGATATGGAAACGTCCAAGGAACTGTATCGTGCAAAGTAAACTCAATTACAATGATTTTGCTGACCATCATGGTCAGATCAAAGTGCAACATGTATAGACTGAACACAAAGCGATTAATAATATACACATCATCAGTATTATTTTTCCCTCTAAACATACAGGTCATTATTCCATATACGGCTTAATACACAACCCTAAAAACGACCGATCAATATAAAATGGAAACAGAAAGTGTGACACCGTACCAATGACACAGGGACACATTAGGGGGTGGGGCCAGGGGCAGCTAATATGTCATAAATTGAAAATAATACTGACAATCGAAATTAGAAATTGCAATGATACTGTACGTAACATGTATTTTATTTTCTTCCTGAAAAACGCATTTACTATTAAAAATTTATAATGACTTTTCTTTTATATTGTAATTTCGTTACAAATATATAGCCTACAGTTACCTTGCATACATGCATGTTTAGGAAATATTTTATAGGATTTTCAGTAGTAAGATAGTAAGTAATAAGTATTGCAAGTGATTCGAATGAACAAAATTAGTTACCACAGGCATACATCCGCTTTTAAATATTTATTGTTTTATGTACAAAATAACACGAACAAAGCGCATAATAGGAATTAGTTACATTCTATTCTGCTGAAAGTGATGCTGCCGTCAGACTACCTCCACGACCTCACCACGACATGTCCAAAGCAGTCGCGGAACTCTGCCGACCTAGCCATGATCTAGTGGCAAGGTCGTGGCAACTGGTGTGACGGGGCTATGACATTATATATGAACACTCACCGTAACGTTCACCTCGATATCGTTTGATGTCCGTGGACGACGGAGGCCGGTCAGGTGTGTGTGCAGTCTGCCGTCGCGTGCTACCTTGCAGTACTGGATGCTGTAACATACGGGAAGCAATGTGTAGAATGTAGATATACATCATGAATGGAGTAATTTTTTTCCTGTTCTTTTTTCTTATCTTTTCTGTGGGGGGGATGAGGGGGAGGTTGTCCGACAAAAATGTTCGACGTCGAGACAGGAACAATAACAAAATAATCTATCCCGAGACCACTTGCTAATTTGTGTCCTCGGGGCCGAGTCCATTGGTTATGATGGTAGAAAGTGGCCTCGAGACCAGTGAACCATTATAAAGGGGAAGGGAGTTGTGAAAGTCGGTGGTCGGCTTGAGGCGCATAATCATGATTGAATGGTGACAAATAGCATCATATCCTGTGATAACCTACTAAATGCAGTTTGCATGGGTTACGATAAATTTTGCTCATCTTCCTGTGTAAAACGATATTATGCAATACGAAACCATTCCTAACTGTTGGAGACAAACGTCATCGAACCTATATCGTGTTATTGTACATGAAGAGGAAGAATTTAGGGAGAATTCACATCAAATACTTTCTCCAGATCCAAAAATAACGGGAGTTCTAGTATTATTCTAGATTTTTCTTAATTGAACGAATGATTGGACTACCAGCGTTTCAAGATGGATACCAACCATACAGCAACCCATCTCTTAACCCCAAACTGTTATATGGCATCAGTTGACCTCCGGGATGCATACATTTCGGTGCCAGTTCACTCACAGAAAATCACATTTATGTGAGATAATCCATTGTGAAAGTTTTTCCATCAACTTACTGAAACATGCGTTTTTAGAACTGAGAGTGGAGGGATGCACCCTTGTAGGATCTCTTGACTGTATTTGACTATCATAGGAGTTCATGAAACAAATATAAGTACAAACAGGCTATCACGAATCCCATGCACTAGCGCCGTTTCTCACAGCTATGATTAATAGCGCACTCAAAAGAAAATCAGCAGTTTCTCGACTTCATCCTAGATTTAGAAAACGAATGAATAGTGAGTGAATATACATGTTAAACACTCACGCGATTTTCCTCATGGTGCTGACTGCCCTGCACGCCTCCACCAAGCTGACGAGGCCTTCCTCATCGATGTGCAGCTCCCACAGCCTGATCTCATGCAGTCTAGTGGCACTGACTCGCACCGCCTCGCTCAGACTGGCCATCCTCTCGGCTGATACCATAGATACTGTGTCTTGATCATGATCTGCCATCCTACCGTTCAGCGTGATGTGTGCCACCTCCCCTTCACCACTCCGGGCGAGACCAGCCGCTATCTGGTCGATGTCTCGCTCAGGGTCACGGGGCCAGGCAGTGAGTGCAGTCAAACCAGACAGCGACTCAATCAAACCGCTGTAACTATCTGGGTTGAGTTGTTCAACCTTCAGTTTCCGGACGGACGGGAGGAGAGGCGGGCTGGGAGGGAGAGGAAGTGAAGACCGCTTGATTTCAAGACTGGTGAGTGAGTTGAAGAACTGGAGACAGTACCACAGCTTCAGGGAGAGAGCTTCGTCTAGTCCGGTGTCAAGCACGATGATTTCATTTATCTAGGGGAAGGAAAACAAAGTGATTTTTTCAACAATCACTATAAGTCCATATTACAGATCTATTATGAAAAGAGATGACATTAAATGAAATGAAACTTGTGTACATATGCTTTATTTACCTTATTCTTCATATGCAGTGGTAGTTTATCTAAGACATCGATGTTCAATGGTGTCACAGTGTCTGAGAAAGTAACGGTTCTTTCCTTGACGTGGATTATCTCTTCTGACGAGTCCGTGCTTCTGACTGACACTTTGATGTCTTGAAGGTTCTGTGCAGAACGCAACCACGCCCAGTCTCCGCACTCACGGGGCAGACCGACGAGCTCCAAGCATTGGATGTTGGTCAGGTGAGGCAGTGAAGTCACTACTGTTGGATCTGTGATGGTCACTTGCAGAAGGTCAGGGAAAGACTGGAGGCCATCGGCGAGTCTGCTCGGCAGGCTGGATGTCAAGCATGGCGTCTTTACCTCAATACATGCTATCTGTAAATAATGTATATATGACTTTTAATTTCATATTATAATTTCTCTTATTCATAGCATCACTAAAAAAGTGATATAATTGGGACCAATCACTCATTAAAGTTCAATCATTTGGAATACTCTTGATTTATATCATACCTTTTCCTTGAGCACATCTGGCAGAGCTTTCATTCCCACTGCAGTGTAGAGGGTTGGTGAGGTCAAAACGATGGACTCTGTTTGGATGAAACGATGTAGAATGCCAGACACGTTGCCTTCAAAGTCCTGTGCTTCTGTGGACAAGTCCATGATGATACGCAATCGTTCGCTCTCTTCCAGGTTCTGAGATGACAGGATTGCAGTCATGGCCTTAAGGCAGGTCTCTGGATCTGACCCAGCTGCAAAACGGAGCAGGTTTTCATAGTCTCCTATGCACTTCCTCTTGTTCCTCATCAGACTGTCAAACTCTGTTAATCGAGCTGTTCTAGAAACCAGATTTGTTTTCTTGTAGCGATCTGAAAGGTATTTGCCTGCTAGGTATTCCTGCCCAGACTTATGGACAAACTCGATTTTTCTTGCAACCGATTGACATTGAAGTAAGGGGTTGGAGGATGCTTCATTGCCCGATTCCGAGATGATTCCTAGTATGAGTCCATTCGTAACACTTTCAGGGTGTTTTTTGAAGTCCTCATGTGTGAACAGAAGCTTGTCACTGTCGTCGAGTAGCCCTTGTAGAGCTACCTTCCCAAGTCGCTTCTGTGTTTCCGCCATCCATGCTTCAGTATACATTTCGGACAAGTCTCTTATTTGATACCATAGGAAGCGGATAATTGCAGCGAAAAGTTCGGTCTGCGTCGTTATACCAGACAATAAGTTGTCTGGGTGATTCCAAAGAGTACAGGCCATCAAGCAGAAAAGAGGTGTCGTGACCAACTCATTGATTAAGTCATGACTTGTCAAGTACTCTTTCAAATCCTGTCCCGATAACAGATTTGTGGGAAAGAATTTGTCTATGTAGTTATCAACGTTTTGTTGGGAAAATCCTTCTATTTCCATCCGTGCATACAGTCTTGCGAGACTACCTCGTTGGAGATCCTTTTGTATTCGTAGATGAGGCCGACTAGTAACGACGACTCTTAAATCTACCAATTCCTTGTTCGTAAGGATGGCTCTGATATCGCTTTGACACTCCCTATCGTCAAATGAAATGCTTCCGCTGTATTCGTCAAGTCCATCGAGGATAAGTGAACATTTCCCTTGTTCTTTTCTGATGAATTCGCAGAGGTTTGTGACATTCCAGTCAACCAGATCTGGAAGAAGCTCTGTCTTTATTGCCTCTCCGAGTGACTGCTCTTTATTTAAATTTCGAAGTTGAAGAATGAATAAGAGAGGCAAGTCTTTGATTGGGGATCCCTGGACACGATACGCCCAATCATAAGCCATTTTAGCCACAGCTGTAGTCTTGCCCTTTCCCGCTGCAGCATAAATCACTATTCGTGTGGGTAGTAGGCCCCCAACTTTTGTTGTGAATATGTCATTAACTGATCCTTCGAGCGTGATCTTCTCCTGCTCCCCAAGGTTGTTTCCAGCAGCATCCTTCTTGTGCATAGTTACCACAGTATAAACCTCTGTAACATCAGCGCAACTAGTCTCGTCCCAAGGCTTGAGTTTCAAGCGACAGATCCCTCTCTTGTAGCGCTCAGCTAACATGTCACGACATGCACCGACAGTAAAATTTGATGCAATCTCCATCTGCTCATACTCTGCTAAGAAAAAGAATATAATAAACATGTCTAAATATTATGTGCGGTAGAACATTATGTAAGCAACTATTGAAGCAATATCCAAGCGCTAAACAATTATAAAAAGGAGCCAATGTTGGTTTACATGTCATTTGTACAATTATTGCACAACGTAATTATGTTGTGCGTCTTCATTTTTATATGTGAATTGTAACAATTATATGATTATCGAAGCCAATTGGACGTATTCTTGAGCTAATTCGGAATTATTGTCAAGTTAGCCATAATGAGTATTTCTTATTTATTCAAACTATAATGTAATAAACATAAAGGAATGTGTGGTATAAGGTGAGAGTTAGAGATAAAGCATGGCATGTAATCATTGAAAATGGTAGTCCAACATCTCAGGGAGAATATGATTTGTTTGGGGGTTAATTTTGTCATACAGACATCGATCACATGGTACCTCGATCAAAGCGTCCTCTAAAACCTAAACTGGATTAACCCTTTGATTATTTTCTTATATTATCGAATAAAAGTTGGGGCTCAATATTTGTTCAAATTGGGTGTATTAGTGAATATTTCAGCTGTTGCGGAACAAATTTGGACCAACAATTTGTTTTTAAAATTCAGAATCCTGTGTTCTTACGTATATTTCACTTCGTTTTTCACGAATTTCTTGAAGCACGTCTTCTATACCCAAACTGTAATCCCCTTATACTGACAAAAGACTGTGATGCAATACGATCTGATCAACGATATCATGTATATAGTGCGTTATGTTAATAACTTAAGTAAGTGTGATCATGCGTTTCATCGAAAGGACAATGTAACTATGGATTTCGGTTATCATTATCGTTTAGAGGGTGAACTGTTATTTAATTTGATACATAACTTGGAAAGTTTTGCCTACTGGATCTCCTAAAATGATTAAGTAAACATACCCAAAAGTTTGCTATTTTTTACGGCGGCAAAAGATAATTGGAGCGGCCATTTTGTTTTTTATAATTACGAGGGGCGACTGAAAAGTTTTGAGCCTAACATAGAAACCTGAAGACCGAATTTGGTCCATTAAATATTTCACGTATATTCACCCTCTCCACCAAATTTCCTGGTCAGAGCCATGTGTATAATTATTTTACAAGTTCCTGAACTTCGTGTGCAAGGTGTTTATACAAAATGGACAAACTTGAATAATGAGCTATCCTCTAGTATCTCAAAAATGGCATGACAGAACTTAGCAATCTTTGAGGATAGCCCAACCAATTTCTTTGAACGATTTTCGACCTGAGACCAAGAAGCAGTCAAAACAACGGAAGCATCCCATGAAAATTAGGACAAGAACTTGAGCCAACTGACTCGCCTTTCAAAGAAAGTAATAAAACCACCACACAGTTATGGTGCTTTACAATTTAACTGCCCGAATTCTCGTATTTGTATCGGGTTCGATTTCAAACATTGGTTGTAAGTAGGCATTCTTGCTTCACTGCCCTCATTCCCTAATCTTGTTTGAAATATTGTACTATACTTACCTCCAAGTAAGGGCGATGGCGCATCAGCTGTAGGGGCCCATGATGCATGCTCTGGTTCCGAAGACCTGGCTGACTCGCCACCCAACGAGGATACCGATTCGGTAATCTCTGTTACAGGCTGTTTAGACATAGGACGCACCCCAGCCGAATCCAAGATAGCCTTGAGTTTTTCCGCCTGCTCAGGCCCAGCGCCATGCTCCGTCCTCCACGCCACGAGAATCTCCGTCGCCGCCATTGCTGTATCCTTCAGGTGTTTTACCCATATGCCTTCGACCTCGTTCCAGTATCTCCCGAGCGCCACGCCTAGTCTATGGAGCTGGTCAGGATGGACTTGTCTGGCCAGGTCCATGATGGTCTCATCGGATAGGATGTCAGTAGATAGTGTGGGTCTATGGCGTATAATCGATACAACGTAAGTGAAGAAAATATACCATATTAAATGTTACTTGTTAATATCGGCTTACATGGTGGTGTAGATAATATGTGTGGTTTGGTAGGAGATTGGTAAGTCCTGAGAAGGACTGTTGGTATTATTTCTAGGAAAGTCCTAAACAGGACGGTGGTAGTCCTATAATGGAATGTTCGGTAAGTCATGAGAAGGACTGTTGGGAATATTGCAAGGATAGTCCTAAAAAGGTCTGTGGTAGTCCGAGAAAGGATTGTTTGGTAGCCCTGGAACTGTATTCTTATTTCAGCTTGTAGTTCTGAAAATAACTACATCGCCGATAGGAGGGGTTCGATGTTTCGAACAGGTTGACTATCCGTCGTCAGGAGTGGCAACTCCGCGCTGTCCTTTTTAGGACTACCACAATCCTTATTATTAGGACTTTTTTATAAAGAATCCCAACAGTCCTTCTCAGGACTTACCAACCTCCTCCTTATACATGATGCAAACATAAACCACACGTATTAGATGTAATATTATAGATATGTAAATGCTATCTATCTAGCCTTTGTCTCTCCACTGCAGAAGGAAGGCCTCTTCGTCACCATTCCATCTTCTTCTATCTTGTGCTAGTCGCATCCATGAAACACCCCCAAATTCTTTGATGTCATCCATCCAACGTCTAATCTGTCTGCCTCTATGTCTGGTTTGTGTTCTTGGTGTCCAGTTAGTTATATTATGTGTCCATCTAATGTCTTTACGTCTTGCAAGGTGGCCTGCCCATCTCCATTTCTTTGGGTTTTTTTCCTGTATGATATCCCTGGCATTTTTTTTTTCTTTCTTAAGTCCTCATTTCTGACATTGTCTCTTTTTTTAACTCCTACCATGATCTTCTCCATTGCTCGTTCTGTGACTCTTTTTAATTTATTAGATGTTGCCCAAGTCTCTGCCCCGTAGGATAGTACCGGAATTATGCATTAGTTGAAGGTTTGTGTTTGGTGGAGATTGGAAGATTCTCATCTCGGAGTATGATGCTGAGTTTCCCAAATATCACTTAAGCTAGCTGTATTCTTCGTCGCACTTCTCCTGCTGTTTCATTTTCAAGCGTGAAGTTTTTAACGAGGTATACGTACAGTATATAACTATCCACCTTCTCAATTGCCATGCCATCAACTGTAATTGTGTGGTCTTGTAGCTGGTTGCTCATCATTACTTTGGTCTTTTAATGTTCATTTTTAGTCCTGCCTTTTAACTCTCTGCGCTCAACTCCTGAAGCATCGTCTGTAGTTCCAGAGGATCATGACTTACAAGCAGAATGTCAACTGCAAACCTTAAATGATTCAAATATTCCCCATATATTATAATTCCTCTCGATTGCCAATCCAGGTTTCTAAAGACATCTTCCACGGCTGCTGTAAAGAGTTTCGGAGTGATTGGATCACTCTGTCTGACACCTTTTCGAATTTTGAAACTATTTGTAGTTGCTGCAGTATATTAAAGAGAAAGTAGAGTTTTGGTAGAGAGGGCGCTACACATAATAACTTTTTGTGAGATAATTAACCACTAGGTGTAAAATTTGAAAGAGCATAATATTTTAATGACAGAATAAACTTTATTTGATCGAAATCGGTTGAGAAACGGCTGAAATATCCATAAACGTAACCCATTGTAATAAATGTGGGGCCCCACATTTATAAGAGAATTTTGAACGAACCGTTACAAAAGTTTTAAAAATACTTACTCTTTTCAAAAAATTTCAAAAGAATTTGTTCAATAGTTGTTGATCGTCTTTCTATCTATCACATGTACAATATTTTGTTCAAAATGGTTTAAACTAATTATTTTTTAGAAAGCGCCAACTTCAGTTTTAAATGCTCTTTTTGAATGATAACAGGCTTGTTACTTAGTCGTTTGTAATTATGAATTCTTCTCAAGCATGGTAAAGTATCACTATTTGTTTGTAATGTAATGGTGCATGTTTTGGTTACTTAATATCAGTTTAACTGTACTCTCTTTACCAGAACTAAACTATCCCTTTAATCATAGGATTGTAACTGTGTGTGATTGAACTTGTCCAATACATTAATTTGTTGAAATGCGCCCTTTGCATTGTTGCCGGATTCCGAATTCCGAATGCCTTGCTCTCAAGCGAGCAGAAAGTACACGTCATGTGCGGATTGATTGTGAGTGTATCCGATGACCAGGGTAATTATATAATCGAACATGCCCTAATCCGTATAATATCTAGGGAAAACCTATGCTAATTAGGCCGATGGTTATTTTATTCCCGCCCCACCCTTGCCAATGTCCTCGATTGCTCTACAAGGCGTAAAGATGGCGCCCCGCTGCTTAAATAACTTTTTTTTTCGAGTAGTGCAATTCTTTAACATCCAACTTTACGTGACCTTTGGTCAGTACATGTCAGCTCGAAAAAATGATTAGTTTCGTGTTTACAAAACATATGGAGAAATAATGTTTTCCTAATTACAAAGAGACAACACGAACATTGGTACTTTGGTTTTGTCATAATTTTATGTGTCTGTTCTCATACATGAATTAAACAATACAAATAAATTAATAATACATTATCACAACAATAGAGAGCATAAGGAATAAGCTGGCTCTTCAATTGTTTTGTTGATTTATTATTCCAAATCGCATCAATAATATAACAGTGATAAATAATGATAAATTACATAATGTATGGGCGAAACGTGAATTATATTACCTCATTTACATACAATTATCATGCAATGAATATTCAAATAAGTGAATTTGTAAAGAGTAATATAATAAACACAACAAAAAAGTAAGCCTCCCCCCCCCCCCCACAATCAAAATAGCGTAACTTTTTAACAAATATGATTTGAGCAACATAATTTGGCAGGAATATTGCTAAACTTATTGGCTAACGTCTCCGTGAAAATGAACGTGATCCGCCAAGACAATATTTTGTCTTTGATGTATGGTCACTCATGCATGACTCGACGGACCAATTTTATTTTCACACAGAAGTTAGTCAGTAAATGTAGGAACAATAAACCTTTTCGTTAATAAGTTATTTTATTGTGTTTAATCGATCAGTATTGTTGCAATAAACTTAACAAAACAGTAAGTCCCTTTCTGATTAGAATAATCATTTTTTAACAAAACTGTTTTGAGCAGAATAACTCGGCAGGAATGTTTCTAGACTTATTGACTAACTTATGCGTGATAATGAAATTGATCCATCCAGTCATGCATGAGTGAGCACAAAGCAACAGAAAGATTGGCACTTTGTGTGCTCACTCATGCGTGACTCAATGGACCAACCTCATTTTCACACATAATTTAGTCAGAAAGTGTAGGAATAATCCTGCGGGGTCATTTTGCTCAAAACATTTCTGGCAAAAAGTTATGTCACTTTGAAAAGGGCGACTTACGTTTTTGCTGTGTATATGACAAAACCATGCATTATTCATATATACAACACAAAATTAAGTCATCCTTATCAAAATGGCATCTCTTGTGGCATTGCAGATCAAGATCATTTTTTCGGAGACGTTAGCCAATAGGTTCAGCAACATTCCTGCCAAATTATGTTGCTCAAACTTTATTTGTTAAAAAGTTACGTTATGTTAATTAGGGAGACTTACTTTGTTTGTTGTGTTAAGTATAACACTAAACACTTTGTTATAAACTGAAGAAAATGATTGATATAATGTTTTAAAGGGAGGGTTGAGTATTGGTCAAACTTAACCTTAGTAACCAAAACGTGCACCATTATGGACAAAAGTAA
>JAUELG010000019.1:42365-52581 GCA_031471515.1 Dendraster excentricus | reverse complement strand
TATTTGTTTTATATATCAAATTTTCTTATTTCGAAGGAGATGGGGAAATTATTTAAGAACTATAGATTGATATATATTTTTTTCTTAATGAAAGAAATAGTGAAGCCCCAGCTGTGTTTCATTAATTTTGATTGAGAGCGGACAATAGAAGTTGAGTGCAATGTGCACTATTCATGCAGCGAAGGAGCGAGAATTAGCGAGGGAGAGGTTAAGAGGGAGCTATGGTCAATATTCATACAGTTTATTGCCGTATGTACGTACAAAGGATGGCCAATTGTAATTATGTATTTTCCTTAATTGTAATAAGCGCAGGTTTGGGGGAGCGCACTGATTGGCACTCTTTGAGCCGTCTGGGGAGGCTGAATTCGCGGGAGATTTTGGGTCAAATGTCGTCTCAGCGGTAGGCGAGAGTTGCAGCGTCTTTGTTCTTGACATGTTGTCGGTGTCTTGTTTCCAATCCATCTATGGTGTCCGTGCTTTCTCGCTCATTTCCCTCCCCCTGCCACGGTCTCCTGTGTCAAGTAACTCATTAATGAAAATGACTTGGCTCAGCCGACTTGCCTTTCACTCCGCTGAATAGAAATCCATTAGTTTTGGGCAGACACACTAACAGAAAGACATACGCATGCATACATACACACACCTACTTCCTTAGTATATCTTGTAAGCTTTAGCCAGCTAGCTCTAGCAACGTTAATGGAGTAATTATGCCACAGCATGCTAGATTGGGTACTTACTGTATAATTAGTACTAACCCCTAACCAACCCCCCTCCACCATCACCACCCTTGCTGTGTGCTGTATATACTGGTCTCCTTTTCTTATTATACTATTGTCTCTTTTAAAAGAAGTACAATTTTATGTTAAAGAAGCGGGAAGAAGGTTTTTGTGTCAATTTACGCTCTTCCCTCCATTTCCCCCCTCCCTCTCCATCCAAGTCTTTTGTGACAAGTTTTGGTTGATGAGGGGAGACACAAATGAGGAGGAATGGGGGAGGTGAACGGCTGTCCTCAATAGAAATTAAGACAGATTTCTATTCATATTGGTTTTGCTTTAATTGCCTCGTGCACGGCGCATTTAGTCGATGCATATGCCCTGATTAGCATCGCCATTTCCTTGTACAGAGTGCAAAGTGTTTTTGTCTGGAGTGGCATGCGTTGTTTCATCGACTCCCACCACCACGAATTAGAAGTCACCACAGCGTACTTACACAGAAGGAGCTGCCCGACTTGTTCATGTACTTTTATTATCTTCCAATTTAGACACTTGATTAAGCCAAGAAATGTAGTTAAATCACAGTGAATCATACTGCTTTACCTAGGCATGTTTGCACAATGCAAGCGCTTTGCCATCTCTGTAATTGAATTTGATAACGACTGCAAAAGTCATGAGTCATATTCAATTATTGATAAAAATTGCTTTTTGAGCTCCGCATTTTGCTTACCCCAAAATTAAGCAATTTCTTGATTTCATTTCTGAGACTAATTACCACTGAATAGGGCCTCCCAGTTTCATTATGGCTAAAGTAGTATTTTATTTTGTTTTCTTGCACTGAACTCTCTGTAAGCTCCCCAACTAATTCACTGTATATTTGATGCAATGGTGATGCATCCCTCTTTTTATGCATAGAACAAACTAATTCATGTGTAGTGAAGTAGAGAGGTGTCAGAGATGGGCACACTATTAAAACAATCATAAGCTCGCAGCAAGTCTGAAATGTTCATCTGCATAATGCGCAAAACAAACTTAACCTGTATCCTAACCGTGATTCCGCCTCATTATCAGAAGGCATCAGTACATGTCCAATGACTTTACCAGCACCTGTCCCTCTGAATGAAGACTTTTTGTTTCATAATTACGGTGAGCGTGGGACTTGATCCATACAGCATAAGACACACATATTTGCGCGATTATTAGGCATTCACGAGAGGGTTCGCGCTGTGACTCTCCTCACTGTTTCTCGTATGAATCAAATTGGAGGCAACACTCGATTTTCTTTCCATTATGGGAGTCCCAAATGTTGAACCGCTTAGAGCTGTGAGATGTTTAAGGGAGAGGGTAGAATACGGGGAGGACTGTGTGTCAGTGGCCTTGATTGACAGGTAGTGTTTCCATTTCTGCTTGATTACAATCCCGCAGTGCATTCTCATCTTTTTCCCTTGGATGATCCCATTTCATCCCACTATATGCATCATCTGATTTCATCCAACTATCTGCATCATTCATTTGTTTGTTTCTACCATAGCCTCTGTGCTAAAACAAGAGTCCATCATCTCTTGTATAATCTTATTTATCTGCATAATTAATTTGTTTGTGTTCTAAATTCTTCTTTAATATATTCTGAAACATGGGTTCATCATTTTCCTGTATGGTTCTTGGTCTACATCATTCATTATCCTATGACGAGCAATGGGTCTTTTATTTCTTAACTCCGTAATTCAATTTTCACAAGTCTGTATTGGTCATTCACTTGTTTGTTAGTGTGATTTTTTTCTTGATTGTCGCCACTATGGGCAACTAGATGTGTTACCCTACAATGTTTGTATTAGTGTGTTATATCTTGTACTGAACATACCTCATTACTGACTTTTCAATTCTCAATTTAGTAAATACAATGACTGCAGTTCTATGTTGGTTATGATTTTAGTTAAGCTGCATAAATCTGAATACATATTGCTGTGTTTATGATTATTATAATTATGTAGTAGATACCAGATATGCTGGGGAGGATTATAGTGTAAACATGTAATATGACAATGGAGGTCTGTCATAAGGGAGAAACCTGTGGGGGTTTGTAATACACTCTTTTGTTAAATTATTGGATTTGTGCCATTCAGTGAAGTTAAATGAACTCTTTTTTCTTTCAAATTAACTCATTAAAAAGACAGGGGTGGCCTAGTGTGGTATTGTAATGGTTAACCCTTTTATGAATCAGACCGAGATATCACAGGCTGTGATGTATTGAAAAGGGGTTATTTTTATGAAAATGGTAGAAATTGTTTACAACTGATTAATTTGTTGTGCATGAAAACCATAGAACAAAGGTCAATCCGAGTGGTGACAAAAACCAGGACATAGTGGGGACAGAGCAGGTTGTATCAGAGCCGCGTATATTGTATCTGGGCACCGAGTCGGAAAACCCTAGTGCGCTTACCATAATAGGTGTTGGCTAGCAAAATCACGGCCAACTACTGAATTATGAAGAAAAAAATTTTTGTTGTCAAAACATAAGAAAAAGGAGAGGAGAAAAGGGAGAAGTAAAAAGATAGAATAATAATTAATAACACAAAAAATTATCCCACTGGGAGAGAACAGTAAATCTAAAAGAGAGGGAAAGAGAGAGAGGGAAATTGGAGAATGCATTTTTGCTTGTGTGCCGAGTTTAATAAGATTAAGACGTATGAATAGGAGAGGTTCATGCGGGGGTTGATTTATTAATTATATCGGGGAATTATTATGATTGGGTGTATGTCTGTGCTATGTGTGTTAATAATGTACCGAGCAGATGTGTATGTGTAAAGCCAGTGGAAGGAAGGAGCGAGGTTTACTTGCTACGTTTGGTGTTCTTCGGGAAGCAAAGGATATCTTGAACACGGATGGAATATGGTGGAATATATGCATGTCACATTTGCAGTAATAACGCAAGGTTAGTGTACATGGTCATGTGTGATTTTTGTAAGCCTGCTGAACATTATGAATATGTTTGTTCGCTATTCCTGAGTTTTGTAAAGATTTTAAAACTAAGAGTGATGTAAATGTGTTTGTAAAAACTAGTTACCCGTTAACTATTTAACTACGGGGTTTAATAACAATATATTTAGCCAATATTGATTAAGTTTTCAAGTGATCACTCTAGTGATGTTATTGGTGTGTTTGCTAGGGTGAATGTAGTATAGTACCTTATGTCACTGATTATAATATCATATCGGGACATCATTTCAGCACATTTAAGAGATACATAGCACTTGTCTATAGGTGTGATATCCTGGTGAGATTTCATTCCTTTGGAAATTTAATTAATGTCTTCACAGCTGGCTTAATATAATGCTTGTATTTGTCTTTGCAACCCAACCCCCACCCCCTTGATTCTTGCATAGTAACATTTTCAGCACTGAATTATCTTGCATTCATCTTTGGCCCAAAACTTCTTCATTATTTCATATTTATGTCTTCACAAAGTTGGTCTAAAAGCTGTATTTTAATCTTTGGCCCTATGATTATTCCCCCCCCCCCTCTCCAAGTGAATATCATACCCTGATTCTGTCTTCCCTTTCCCTTCCGCCAAATCACTCATCATGGTCGCTGCAGCTAATTAATGTGGCATCATCTGCTCTGACTGAATCCCATCTTGTTCTTTCCGTCTTTTTCATCCCCCATTCCACATACCTCCGCATCTAACTCATCCCCAAATATTCTCACGTCAGCAAAACACAAGCCCATGGAAGTATTGATTGTGACAAATATAAAGTACACCGCCAGGAAGAGTTAAGTCCTGGTAAGGACACAGGGGTATACTATGGGGGGATGAGCAGATAGAGGGATGGGAGAGTTAAATCTTAGTGAGCAAGGGATGTTACTACAGGATAAGAAATATTAGAGAGAAATACAAAGAATGAGAGAAGGAGGGACAGAGGTAGAATAAAAAGCAAAGTAATGGGGAGAAGGAGTGAAAGATGCAAAGAATGGAAAATAATGCACTTGGAAAGAGGAAGTGGATCACAAAAGATGCAATAGAATTGATGACACACATTTTTTGGAAGATTCATTTTTTTCTCTCCGTGGGTGGCACTGGTTGATTGTTTGTTGGAATGGAAAAAAACTGGTATCATTTTCATTTTGTCAAAAAAATTAATAATATATATAACTTCATATTGGTTAAAATTATAAACAAATCTAGATTATGTATAATGATATAATTTCGGTAACAGACAAATTGTAAACTGGTAGGAGATATAGATCAATTAAAATCTCAAAATATAATATAGAATATAAATCACAGAAATTGAAGGATGAGGATATCATTTATAACAGAATAATGGAAAAATCCCTGACACTGCAAGTCTGGCAATGGGAAGGGAAGGGAGTTTGGGTCGTAATTGGCTGGACTTTGGCATAAATACAGAAACAAATGAAAGTGAAAAAAGAAATTGAACAAGATTTGATGAATTTGCCAGCCCATGTCTGACTCATTTCGGGGGTCGCTGGGGTCAAGTCCAGGAATGCTTTAGCCTGGTTTGTTTTACACAATGGCCTTGCAGTGATATTCATGCAGTGGTAAAATTTTGTAATCCCACTTTCTTTTTCTTTTTTCTCAGTTGTGTGTGATTGATATGGAGGTGGAGAGAAAGGGAGAAATGAAGGATTGTAATGAAGAGATTTAATCATCTTGGTTCCATAACCACATTATGGTCTTTTCATGGTAACCCTCTCTGTTTATGACACGTCATAGGTACTCGGGTTGTTCTTCTGCTTAGGGTATTGGTGATATTATTCAATTGGGTATAATTATTTACTGAGGAATTGGAAAAGTTTTTTAATTTATCTATTTCACTTTCTACTCAGTTCTTAGAAACTTTTGTATTTTGAAGCGCTTAATAAATGTTAGCTGTTAGCAATACCAGTATCGTTATAATTATTATTTATCTTTGTTATTTTATTAACAAAGGATGGTAGACATAGAAGGATGGAGGAGGGAGGGTGGAGATGGGGAGAGGAGGAAAGAGGGTGAGGTGGGGTGTAAAGGGCCAGAGAGAGGGGGGCAGGATGTATGGTTGGAGAGACAGAATGAGAAAGCAGATGGCCCAACCATCCAATCGGCAACCTTGAGAGAAAGGGATGGGCAGTTGGAAATTAGAGAAGAACAAGTGAAAATTTGTTCCCGTCCCACCGAGAGTTCACGTCCCTTTATTGCAATCTTTCCCAAGCTGTAAATAAAGAACTACAGAAGGCAGTTTTTGCATGCAGATCTTCTTAAACCGCTTCAGTCCCACAGGCACAAAACTATGTTATATCTGATTTACCTTTTCAATACATGGTACTGAGAATGTCCATGTAATGGCTGTTAGTTTTACGAGTATACTATTCGCATGGGTATTGTCATATCTGCTTTTTGCATGTGATGATGAGAGATAGAGATAATAAATTGTATGATAGAAAGGGAGAAGAAAGGAACGGTAAGTGAAAATGGAGACGAATTGTAAATTATCAGAAATAGAGAATAAAAACAAAACTGATCTCACAAGGGAGCAAACTGTTCTTTCCTTTCATAAGTACTCGGTTGTACATGTAGGAACCAGTGGTGGGAACAAATCAGAGAACTCTCCAAATCTGGGTCAATATTAATCAAACCAAGAATTTGTCTGCACTTATTATTTGAATTATTTCTCCACTCCTTCTCCCTCTAATCGCTCTACATTGCTACCTTTATTTGTTTTCTCTAATAAGGAAATCTTTGTTTGAACTTGATCATTTGTTCATTCAACTTTGCTTTACAGTTGGTTTCCTGCTTTGCTGATTAGTTCACACCATCCGATATCCTTTCCGAGCGGTGAAGTAAAAAACAAATGGCACAGATGGAAATGTTCAAATCTTTTTTTCCTGTCTCCGGTTTAGGATGTCTGTCTCATATTTTTTTTCCAACTCTGATCCATTTCTTGCTTTGTATTCCATTGTTATTTGCAAGTAATTGTTTTTCCTTTGTGGATAATTCATTTTTTTCTTATAATGGGATGTGAAATTGTCAGTTTCTTGAAGGCTTTTCCTTGCAATTATTTTATTAGGTGCGTCATAATTAAAGCAGTCTCAAAGCGGTAGTACAAGGCCATTATTTTACTATTGTTGGAAATAAATACAGATTGAATCAAATATTTGATGTAGATGTTGTTGTTTTCAGCAAATAGCTATAAATTAACCTTGCTCTGGTTCAGATTTGACTTTTGTCACAGATATTTGATGGCGGACCTCTTGTTCTCTCACCTTAGGATATATGTAATTGTACAGCCGATTAGTGACCCATTGAAGATTATCTCATTTTGGTTCATCATGTATTCTTCATAAAGTTCTACCCATGTTTATATTCTTTGGCAAAGTCTTCCGGAGTTTGAATGTGCAATTCCTTGAAAGGAGGAGAATAGACAACTCAAAACTTTACGAAAATAAACAAATCTGTTTGAAATACCAGTTTCAATAGAAGACTGATCTTTCAAAGCATTCGTCACCCAGCAATGATTTATATTATAGACCCATGTTCAAATGATAGATGTTGTTGTTAGAACCTCGTGAGTAAATGTTGCCATTTGATTAATGACTCAATTTGATAAAGTGAAATAGGTATGTGTGGAACATTATCTGGCTTATGATTCCCTAACTGTGCAAACCTGTATGTGTGACTGTAGGTGTGCTCTCCCTGTTAACAAGAGAAGAAGTTGAGTAAGTTTTGCAAGCAAATCCATCTCTCGGCAATCAGAGGGTTCTTCAAATCTCACAGCTCTTCATTCCAATTAAAAGCGTATTTAATATACATGAACAGGCCCTTGCAATTTTCAGCATCTCGCATCAGTTGGGGGAAAACAGAAAGAAGAGAAAAAGAAGTGTTATGGCAGAAGTTCCATCAATCAAACTCACCCCCAGTGGGAAAATGAATGATTGATCCACTCTCGGCATCTGACAAGGGGGGTGCTGGGATGCTAGCAGCTTCCAACTTCCTATTGCCCTTACACTGATCACACCTACCCCCTCCTCCTGCCCAGTGTGAGATGGGACAATGGTGTTGATAATGACGATGATGAGGTTTGACATGGACTCTTGAGAGTAAGATACCAACAAGGCACAGCTAGAGCCTTTCCCTCCACCTATCTCTGTCTCAGTACCCCCCCCCCCCCCCTTTCCTCCTCGATTTCCCTGTAAACCCCTCGACCCCCCTCCCCCCCTCCCCCCAATGCATTTCACCTCTCACTGTGTGCTCTGGCTTCCCTGTTATCCCGATCAACTATTAATGACTTGTTATGCCTGGCCTTCGCTGCACTAGGACCGGTCTGGTGGGAAGTTATCACTTTCTGCTGCGAGGCACGAATGTGTTACAAACTTGTTGTACAAATCTGTGCTCCCTTCACGCCAGCCGATGTGATGTCGTCATTGTCGTGATTGGGGTGAAAGGAGAGCAACTCGCACCACAAAAGATTGCCTGTTTTAGAAGTCCCTCTGATATTGAACAAGCAGTGAATTGAGAGGCTAATGATTGCATTACAAACATTGGGAACGTTATAAATTACATTTGAATATAATTCCCAAACTGTATAAACAATGCCGTACAATATACATGTATTTATGCAGATATTATATGTACATGTATGTGCAGATGTAATTAATTCAAGAGTACCCAAGAATATTAGATATGGCTACGTGCATGTATTTACAAATGGCAAATTAATTTGTGCGCAGTAATGAGAAATTATGCCGTTTTGGCCATATGTTTGCAGAGGAATTCTCCCGCTAATCTTTTTTGGTCTGCTGTTTTTTGTTTGTTTGTGCAGCAAAGTGTATGGAAAAAGGGAATATTGCCTTAATGAAAAGAAGTTATAATCCGACACAGCAGAATCTGCTGACTTTGTTACAAAGATATGCACTTTATTAGCATAGAAAAAATTAATGACGCCCCGCAGGTTTTTGACAGCATTGCATTGAATAGCATGCATAATTGATGATTCAGAAAAGAAATGTATTAGAGAACAGTTCCAAGCAAGGCTTAGCTTTCCCATTATCAGTTTTAATCACAGAAATATCTCTCTGGTCACACAATCGCTCTTCCATTTTTGCGCGCTCTAGCGTGAATGGCAAAGAATTCAGGCGATTTTTGGTTGCATTGATTTTTACTTCTGTTGTTGCCTTTGGTTTGGTTTAATGTTCACTCATGGTGACCTACTTATATGGAATTATCTGAACTATTTTTTTGTTTAGCCTTAATGGATACCTGTTAATGGGCTTTTCACAACCCGTCTTTGTTCGAACAAAATTATTTCCTCAAATTCTGGGTTCAAGTACCGCAAGGCTATATTTTTTCCTCCACTTTTTAGAATAAAAGTATAATTCATTATAAATGTTCTTTGTGAGATAACATCCTGAGTTATCATCAGAGCTGTTTTTAATTGGCACCGTTTCATAAGAATTTATTTATAATAAGTATGTTTTATCTCCAATTTCTGTTTCTCTTTCCTCCTTTTTGTTAAAGTATTATATTAGTTTGGAGCGTTCATTTTTAGTACAATGGAGATGGTATTAAGTCGAGCTTAGTTTAATCTTTTGGAAATATTTTACAGGAAATCACATGCAATTTATAAAAGATAAGAAAATATGCATATTTCAAACATACATGTATGAAATTTACAGAAAATGTGTTTGTTGATACTATTCTTTGCATTTTTTACTCCTTTATATCATACCATTGATCAGCTATTCGGGTATGAAATAGACAACCTTCCTAGGAGCTTAGTAGAAGCGTGTCGACACAGTTATGACAAGAAGCAAATTAATAATGAAGGGGGGGGGGGGTCTGACAAGTTTTGGGATTTGTGAAGAAGCGAAAGTTAGTTTCGATCTGTGCACAAAGCCACACAAATCCTTGGCATGCTCCAGATTTGAGTCCTCATTTGGCCACAATTAAACAGGTCCTCGTATCCTGCTCTTCCTGTGCAAACAGGTATTTGATTTCCATGAGTATTAGTTTGTGGGTAGGGCCGTCCGGCTGTGTGATTTAGCTAAGCCCGGCCTAATGTTGCCTCATCATATATCTGACATATGAAATATGTATCATAGTGACACATAGTACTTCTCAGAATAAATGAAAACAAATGGATATATCAGAGTTTGTTTGATTTTAAGCTAAACCTTTCATTTCTTGTTTCGTGACATTTGATTTGATATGCGTCATGACCCATTTATCCTTGTTGAATGTTAAAATAAAAGCCTATTGATATCAGAGAAGTGACATTTTACATTCTTTCACCCTCATTAGAAACAAACTTTAGAGAGAATTTAACATAATATTTGTTGAATGATCTTAATAACCAATTTTCTGCATTTTAACCCATTCTGGAATACTCACGATTCTCAAATATTATCAGTTATACCAGAATCAAATTTGATAAAATCTAGCTAGTTCTTTCATTATGATAAGATTAAGAGAATTTGATTTGAGGGTGAATCAGTAAGATGCATTTAAG
>JAUELG010000019.1:23967-36987 GCA_031471515.1 Dendraster excentricus | reverse complement strand
AATTTCAGCAGCAAATCTGAGAGCAGGGGTCATACTACCACACAAATCTACTCCTGTCCGTATTGCAAGTACAGTTGTGTGGACCAACAGCGTATCACTGCCCACGTCATGTCTCAGCACAGTGTGAAGCCTGCATCAGTTCTCCGTTGTCCCTTGTGCCAAGAGGTCTGTACCAACAGGATCAATATGGAGGTCCATCTGATGGACTCTCACAGTGTGTCTCGGGATTGTATCCAACGTCTTCTCATGTCCGTTGACAATTCTGAAAGTGGATCTGCACATCATGGAACACCGCCGACGAGCAATGCTGTGGCTACAGCAACGCATCCAAAAGAGACCACTTCTCGATCAGAGTCCAGAGCTTCTTCCTCCCAAGATCCTGATGCAGCTGAAGTTGGGATTCCGCCCCAGTCCTCACCGCAGTCATCTCCGCCAGTCTGGGAGACAGATTCTTTAGATCTGTATAGGTGCCAAAATTGCCATAAGAACTTTGCCAACATCGATCAACTCTACAGCCATCAGAATGAGTCCTGCCCCCTTAAAGAGCAGGATACCCCAAACGGCCCAGGATTCTTGTGCTGGAAGAAAGGATGCAATCAGTATTTCAAGACAGCATCTGGCCTTCAAGTTCATTTTAAGGAGATACACGTCAAGCGTCACCTGCTGCCTGGAGCCAGGATGGAGCTGACTAAGCCAGAACAAGGTGCTGGACAAGTCAGCCTCAAGTGTGTGGTATGTCAGAAAGTCTTCCGTTCCATGTCCAGTCTGCAGATCCACTTGGAGACAAACCACCCGGACCTGAACCAAGCTGATGTCATGCATATGATCATGTCGATGCCCAACGGGGACATAGCTGGACTGCTTCAAAATGGACCAAATGAGATGCCAGATGATGAGGACCAACAGGACATGAGCGATTCCTTCCTGGGCTGCAATGGAACTGAAGACAGCCTGGATGGAGACTTGGATGACATGGAAATGGATGGACCAAAACCAGAGGAAGGCAGCTTCCTAGATCCAACAAAGAAGTTCAAATGCCAGCGGTGCCGAGTTGGCTATTCCAAACAAAGTGAGCTGAGTAGCCACAACAAGACGGTCTTCCACCGTAAGGGTGACCGTGCACCTCCACAGTCATTTTCTGGGGACAAATACATGGACCCCAACAGACCATACAAATGTGATGTGTGCAGAGAATCATTTACTCAGAAGAGCATCCTCCTTGTGCACTATAACTCGGTGTCACATTTACACAAACTAAAGTTGAGTCTAAATGAACCTGTGGAACCTGAAGTCGCAAGTGAGCCAGGAGACAACAAGCCATTCAAGTGCAGCCTGTGCAAGGTGGCCTACAGTCAGCAGTCCACCCTGGATACACACATCAGATCTGTACTACATCAAAGCAGAGCAGCCAAGCAGGACAGCACAGGTGCTCCACCCACTGAGAAAGAAGACGGAGAGCAGCTGCTTCTTGGAGTAGGAGGAACCATCCTCCCTGTACCATCTCCATCTCAACAACAGCAACACCAGCATCAGAAACAGAAGCCAGAGCAGCAGAAGCCGCATCAGCCAAAGCCATCAAAGTCCCCTGCTACTAGTGAAGTTCAACAGCAGCAGGATCAACTGATACAGGCTCAGCAGCAGGCACAACTCCAGGCACAGCATGCATACTATCAGCAGATCCAATTCCAGCAGGCTCTGCAGCTACAGCAACTCCACCAAGCACAGTTGCAGCAGCAGATTGCTGCACAGCTCTCAGGTGTACCAGGACAAGCCACAGACCCTAACGTGGCAGCACTGCTCTCTCAGGACCTTTCCATGATGCTGATGCAGGGCTACTCTCCCTCAGCTGCTTCCATGATGTACCCTGCCCAGATCCCACTCTCTCCCAGTATGTATTCATGTGTCCTCTGCGGCTCGGTCCTACCCAGTCAAGAAGCACTCGTCCAGCATCAGCAGACCTGTCCAAAAGCTGCATCTACGAGTGTTGGCACCGGCGCAACATCATCTGTATCTACAGAGAAGTCGACTGCAAGCACAACAGTCACACCAGCTACAACAACTGTTACTACAAGTGTTGTATCCAAGCCCACCGAAGCTCCAAACGCAAGGAGAATCCGAACATCAGCAGTTCAAAGAAAACTCCTAGAGAGCTATGGATTTGACTTGGTGCAGCAGTTCACTGAATCTGCAATGGGTTTGCCATCCAGTATTGCTCCGGAGGACAAGTTCTTTTGTCAGGGCTGCAAGAAAGAATTTTCCAGTATCTGGGTGTACAAAGCACACATGGAGGAAATACATAAGAAGCTTTTGCCGAATGAAGTCATTGAGAAGTACACGCAGTTATTCAAAGATGAGTTGAAGGATGAAGAGGAAGAGGAGGAAATGGATGAGCAGGAAACAAACCAACCAGAAGACAAACCTAAAGCTGGAAAAATAGAAAAGAAGATCAAATCAGAGGTGGAGGATCCAAAAGAGCCACTTGTGAATGGACATGCTGCTAGCCCCAGTGATGCATCCGGGGAAGAGCAGTCTGCTTCCCAAGTGATGCCACCGCCCCCTCCACCACCACCTCAACAGGTGTTCCCAGTCAATCCGTACCAGCTGGCTATGCTGCAAGCTATCCAGCCAGGGACTACCTCAAGCACTCCTACCACAGGGGTGCAGGCCTTCTCTGTCCCAGTCCATGGTGTTCAGCACATGCACAACATTGGTCAGCAGCAGAGCCTCAGCCCTGCAGGAATGCAGCAACTGCCGGCTTACCTCGATGCCAACTACCTGCAGCAGAAATCTCCAAAGAGGGCACGTACCAGAATAACCGATGATCAGCTGAAAATTCTGAGGGCCTACTTTGACATCAACAACTCTCCAACAGAGGAAGCAATAGCAGAGATGTCAGCCAAGTCTGGTCTCCCACACAAAGTCATCAAGCATTGGTTCAGGAATACTCTTTTCAAAGAGAGGCAGAGGAACAAAGATTCTCCCTACAACTTCAACAATCCACCAACGACATCCCTCTTGGATGCTGATCGGGCAAAGAAGAGAGAAAGCACTGATCTGTCATCAGGGGGCTCCGTGGAAAAGAAAGCTGCAAGAGAACTTGAGAGGGATCATTTGGACATAGATCCCATGAGGGTGACAACCAGCCCCAGTATGAGGTACTTGGCCGAGCAAGCTATGGTGAAGCCATGCAAGCAAGAGGTTCCTCTTCCACCACCACAAACACCTCCACCTGGTGCAGCTGCCGCAGCTGCTGCTGCAACAGCCGCTGCCCAAGCCCTTGCAGTTCCTCCTGCTACAGCTATGAAGGACCCAAAACCGCAGAGTCCCATCATCTCAGCTGTACCAGAACCTTCTCTACCAAGGCCAGAGACATCTGAAATGGAAACGGCTGCAGAGGAACGAAAGGATAGATTGAGGGAGATTAATGATGAGTACAACGATCGGAATCTTGAAATGAACCTTGATGAGCGCAGAGAAAGGTTGCGAGAATCGTTAAGTAGAGAGTATGACGAGTCCAAGTACAGTGTGATCACTGATGAAATGTTGGTTGAGAAGCATCTCAAGCTTCAGATGCCTTCTGGACCACCACTCACAGTGACCTCCGCTCCCAACACTCCTACATCCAGCATCTCGGACATGACATCTCCCTTGTCATCTCCCATCTCTCCCATGGCCCCTCGCAGTGTCATATCTCCCACCAATCACTCTGGAGGCTCTGGAAGCTCGGCTGATGCTAAAGCCATGAGGAGGTCAGGCAGAACCCGCTTCACAGACTACCAGATCAAGGTGCTGCAGGAATTCTTTGAGAGTAATGCCTACCCCAAAGATGATGACTTGGATCACCTGTCAAGGATGCTCAACCTCAGTCCGAGAGTTATTGTTGTATGGTTTCAAAACGCTAGACAAAAAGCAAGGAAGATGTTCGAGAACCAGGCACCTCCAGAAGGACCACCTGAACAAGATGGACTGAGTGGCCGATACAAGAGGACCCCTGGCTTGAACTACCAGTGCAACAAGTGCATGCTGGTGTTCCAACGTTTCTATGAGCTGATTAAGCATCAGAAGCAGCATTGTTACAAGTACAGTAGCCTGAGCTCAACCAGCAGTGGAAGCTCACAACACAGCCCCACCTCGGCTCCATCGCAAATAAGTCCTGATCCATTCACCAAGCTGTCATCTGAAGCCACGACCCCAAAGCACATGCCAGAATCTCCGCATTCATCGTCTCGGAGCAGATCTATTGAACCCAAGCCGTCCCCCACTCCACCAACCAAACCGAGTCCGGCAGAAGGAGAGAAACCATCGAAGAGTGGACATCACTACAAGTGTGAGCAGTGTAAGGTGGCGTTCCCCCAGCTAGAACAGTGGCGTGAACACCAACAGGTGCACTTGATGGGCATGCAGATCATGAACCAGTACATGCCTCAGCAGGTGCCATACAACATGATGTACATGCCGTACGATGCTGCTTTGAATGGTCTGACGACAGAACAGTATATGAGTTACTTGAATAGTTCCAGTGGGGCAGGATCGCCCACCAAGTCCAAGCACTCTGATACCAGTGATGAGGCAGCTGGTCAGTCTTCTGACCAGAGCAGCTCTGACTCAGACCCAAAGAAGGACAAGAGGTTGCGAACCACCATCTCACCGGCACAGCTGGACATACTCTACGCCAAGTATCAGGAGGACAGTAACCCAACAAGGAAAATGCTTGACTTGATTTCAGATGAAGTGGGTCTGAAGAAACGTGTGGTCCAAGTCTGGTTTCAAAACACAAGAGCCAGAGAGCGTAAAGGTCTGTTCCGCCTGTCCGCCCTTCAACCCTCCATGAGGTGTCCATTCTGTAAGGCAGCCTTCAAAGTCAAATCCGCCCTGGAAGCCCACATCAAAGTGCGCCACTTTGACAAAATCCAGAACAGTGCGCAGGTGGACACCATAATCGCTCAAGCATGCAGTCCTGATACATTGCATGCGATGGAGATGGAAGCAGGTAGAAGTAGTGTCGGCAGTGAAGATAGACACCTAGACAGCAGAGCCAGTGATCCATACCTGTACAGTGACGACAGTCGGCAGCTTACCTACTCCGAAGATGGAGACAGGGGCCGTGAGGAGGAGTCGTCGCACCGGTCCAGGTACAAGGAGGAGAGGATTGATGATGAGAGGAACGAGTACCGCAGCTGGGCGGAGCAGAACGAGATTGAGATGCCTCTAAGAACATCCAGCCACAAAGGTAGCGAGAGCCGTGGTGCTCTCGCGCAGTCTGACATAGTCTTGGACAAGTTACCCAAGGACTCGTTCCTGCTCTCTCCCACCAGCAGCCTGGCAGGTGATGATGCCATCTCTGAAGCTGGCTCCATGGACCGCAGCGAGGACTCCTACAGCAATGCAGATGACGCTGAGAAACGGCGTTACCGGACTCAGATGTCTGTCCTTCAGCTTAAGATCCTGAAGCACTGCTTTAATGACTATCGCACACCTACCATCCATGAGTGTGAGCTCCTTGGACAAGAGATCGGTCTTCCCAGGCGTGTGGTCCAGGTTTGGTTCCAGAATGCACGCGCCAAGGACAAGAAGGGGAAGGGGACAGTCAGCAAGCACTTTGGCATGATCTCGGGCACAGGCGACGGGAACTCTGAATGCAAGATATGCAAGACAAAATATAGCAGTTCCATGTCTGTCCGGGATCACGTCTTCACTGAACTGCATGTGAGGAACGTGAGGCTGCGTGTGGCAAAGGAGTTGGAGAAGTACGAGACGGAAGAGTCCAACCTGTATGTGCCCAAGCTTGAGCAGGGGAGGAGTGGACAGTCGCCAGCTGCTTCCACTAGTTCGTCCAGTCACCACCACCCAGCTGGAACCCCACCGTCATCCAGCGTGGCACAGTCCCTGGGTCTTAGTCCAGCGGCTGCTGCCCAGATGCAGGCACTCCAGGCCATGCAGGCACAGATGATGAACCCCCAGCTACCGGCCGCCCACTTCCAGCAGGTAGCCTCAGCAGCGATGTCCGCTGCAGCCCCAGGCAGCTCCAGCAAGTCGGACAAGGACAGCAGCAGCAGCAGGCCTCCATCCACCAAGTCCATCAAGACGGAGGCAGAGGGATCCTCAGGGCAGCCTTCTTCCAGCCAGGCCAACGTGCCCGCCTCCGCCTCTGCTGCCGCTGCAGCTGCCATCTCCGCAGCACAGATGGGAGTCAACCCCAACGATGCTGCCCTCATGTCCTACATGTACGGCGGACTACCTCCCTACTATGCCCAGATGCCCATGATGTACCCCGTCTACCCAACCATGGGGCTTGAGATGCTCTACGCTCAGGAACAGGCTGCTGCAACAGCCTCCATCCCTCCACACATACTTCAGGTGAGTTTCTGACATAAATGGCTATTTATCTAGGATTCTGTTGCACAAAGCAAAACTGTCACCAAATTATGCATACATATATTGATAGATAACTGAATCTTGATTTGCCCGAAGGTTACTTTAGAAAGATTATATCATATGGAACTAGATGTGCTGCAGGGCCTTAGTATTATAACAAACAAATTAATGTAATAAAACAAATTATAGGTTGCAAAATTTGATACCAACATATCTGATGAAGACATATTATAATTATGGAACAAGTTTTATAATAACATTAGACAGATTTTCAAAGCAGTCTTGCAGTCTGTTTTATTTTAAGATGATTACTTTGCATTAATTTTTCATTCTTTTAATTTGCTTTTAATATGTTTTTCTATTTTTTAACTTTTCAATGTTTAATATACTCAACAAATAATTCACAGCAAAATCTGTACCTTATTAATTATTTCAAAATTTCAATTATCATAATGATTTTCACATGTTCTGCACGTGCATGTTATTTCTTAGCTAGCATGATTTTATATTTTGTTTCATTTGGTGTGTTTCAATTTATTTTAGATAACTTAAAATATTTTCAGGGTAATGGTTGCATGTTGATTTTTGTTGGTACGTTTTACATTCACCAGTATTTGTTAGTTTCCCTAGCCCTACTTAAATTATTGTAAACAATATACATGTATATCACTCCTATTTGACATATACACTGGTTTTACCCCTACCCCCATATATGACTAGAGATAAATGTCCCCATGTATTTTGCTGTGACAAAGTAGAATCTTCTTTATCTAGACCCTTCTTTATTAGTAAATTACCAGTTTGCTCTTTTGCTAGAGTACTTTTGATATTTAAGAACAAAAACCCTTGTCCAGTTAACTGAGTGATTCCCCGTTTGGAAAGTATCCCTAGAAAAGAACCATTTCAGCCATTTTGTTTTGATAGTCTTTCTATTTAGTTTATATTTTTAGTTTGTTTCGTTTATTTTTCACCCACTTTAGTTTTTGTTGTGTTTTGTTGTGGCAATTTTTGGACTGTTTGTTTGCATGTTCATTATTTTTGTAACAGGCCTATGCTTCCAACCCCCTCGCTGCAGCACAGCTACATGGCCTGATGGGCAAATCCGCTGAGGAGGTGCAACAACTACAACAGCAACAGGAACTTCAGCAGCAGCAGCAACAGTCGAGTAAGTCTTCGTCCTCTCACGGTGGTAGCCACCACCATCACCACCACCACCACAAATCCAAGCATGGTGAGAAGAAAGAGAAGGACTACATCCTACAGCCAAACTCCTCCACCAACCGCTACCTCTGTCGCAAGTGCGAGCGCGTCTTCACCGACGTCGACCTGGTGACCTCCCACCAGGTCACCAAGTGCTTCCTGGGGAAGGTCGTCAACGTGGAGGAGACGGTGGAGCGGCTGCCCGCCAACCGCTACCTGTGCCAGCTCTGCCCACGGGAGGCGCTCTTCACCGATGAGGATGTCAAGAGGCACATTAAGACACCCGTGCATCAGCAGAAGCTGGCACGCAAGCTGGAGAAGAAAGAACGCAGGCACAACAAGCATCACCATAGGGACAAGAGCTAGGTGGGGCAAGGGGGAGGGAGACACAACAAGTACCACCATAGAGACAAGAGCTAGGTGGGGCAAGGAAGGGGACCTTCCTGTACCCATTGCTATGTAAGAGAGAGAGAGGAGGAGGAGGAGAAATGGAGTGTTGATACAGAACAGTTAGCACTGCTACATGTCAACGCTCCAGGATAAACCATTCTTCGTCCGTAGACTTTTGAGCTTTTATACATTCGCAAACATCCAAGTCTTGAGCATTGCATGTATATTATTGAGTGTACACCGTGTACATGAAAACATAATGAAGAGGAAGGTGGGAGTTTGTTAATTAAGCAAAGATTTCTTGTTATTGTGAAAAGGGCCTGATTGTGGACATTTAAAGATAGATATGTTTAAATTTGTACATGTGCCAAACAAAAGTTGTAGCTATCATGCAACAATGTTAAGTGAACTAAACAGATAAGAATCGAGATGAACCGTGTGTAAATATAGAGTATTAATAGTAAATCTGCATTTGGCTACTTAAACATTTCCTAGGCCCTGAAAAGGCCCGAGGACCATTGATAAAAATGAAATTATGGTTGTGTGGCAGTTTGAATTAGTCACTGATGGAAAATGTTGGTGATGGCTTTTTGAATGAAGAAATTTTCATTTTTGAAAAAGCAGAAAAGAAAACTGTACTATGGCATGTCAAAGCCGATGTACGATATATTAAAGCATTGTAAATGAGTTAGAAAGAAAGTCTGTCTACCTCCTTACTCAAGATATTTTGTTAGCAACTTCAATGCATCAAAACGATTGCCAATTGGGAGGATGGTGAGAAACGTATAGTGAGAAAAGAAATTATGTTATGCTGTGGAGATTTATGAATGCGTAAACCCTCGTGCCAATGTTTGAAAACTGCTTTGAAAAACGGTAGATTAATGTCTTGATGAATTCAAGAAAGAAAAAATTGTGAAAATCATGTCTAGAAATTGCATAGGCTGAAGGACTTTGACCATGCTTGTAAAAGTAGTTAATCTGTGTGTTTTATATTAATTAGATCATTGTCAAATCAACTTAATATGTAGTACTGCGGGTAGTAATTCTAGAAAGAAAAATGTGTTTTCAGATAATGAAATTATATATATTATAAACATATATATAATATATCTATCTATATAAATATATATATATCAGTATTCCAGCTAACTTTTTTTTTATCTGAATGTGTAAAAAATCCAACTGACCAAATTGAATACAACTGACATATTTCTTTGTGTTACCTTTTTAGAGGCTGATGGGTGTGTTTTTATAATGGCAACTAAAAAACTAATCTGTGTATTTTCTTTTTCACGATGTCAAATTTGTTCAGTCAATATTTTCTTTTTAGTTTTTGATAGTTTCCTGTTTTTGACCAACCTTTTACGATGAAATATTGGTGATGTCTGTTAAAAGATTTTGAGCTTGCTATTTTTTGCTAGAAGTATGATAAATTGACACTGTCATCTAAAAAATTCCTCATTCTCTGGCCTGTCAAGGCTCTGCCATTAACTCCTCTTCTGCCAAACTATAGTGAACAAGAAGAGATACACAAATCATATGTGACATGTCATATTTGTCCAAGTTACTGCCTCACCTAAAATCCATCTCTGTTCATTTATGTTCTACTGTTTATGATCAATCAAGTATTCTCTTTGAAATAAATTTGCTCCGTCTTGGACATACATAAATCCCGAGTGGTTCAACACTATGAAATTAAATTCTGTTTTGATATTATTGTGATCATACTATGGGCATTTTCTGTATTAAAAAAATAAATATAAATTGTCCTATAAATTGAAAGAAACATTGCCAAATCTGTCCCGTGCATTTGAAAGGCAGACATTGGTAAAGAAATGAAACAAGGGTGTCAAAATACCACATTAAACCAGTCAGATCATGTACATTTGTAATTATAAGTAAACAAATTTGTATTAAATACTGCCAAAATATGGGCGAACATTTTTGTAAATATTGAATAGAAGAAAACTAAACTAAGGTATTAAAGGGTACCACCAACCTAAAATAATATTATTATAGATGAAAGGTACCAAAACATATAATTATGTGTTCTTTGCCTGGTGGTCCCCTTTAAGCACCAAGAAAATATGTTGATGCACCTTGCTAGAGTAGATAGGAGATGAAATTTGCACATGATTATATCTAGTTACATTGCTTTTTCATGTAGAAATGCGAGACTAAAAAAAAAACTATGAAATGAAATATGTAAGTAATCTACGCACTTTGTATGTTTGACTGTGCACCTTTGACAGGGGACTTTTGTATTTCTTCCCGTCGCAGAAGACTCGCTTTTAGTATTATTTCTAATGAAATCCTTGTGAAAACAGATTAGATGTCAGGTGTGTTGTAGTTAATTGTGAGCAAAAGCTGCACATTCTTAACTGTAATCGGTGTGTTTTTGTAAAAAAAAAGAATGAATTTTAGGAATCTGATGTGGTATATTAGACAGATACCCTTGTTAGTCTTGGGCCTACCTACGACGTCTGTCCGATCGTTTGTTCTTAGCCTTTTCTCCAGAGAACCTTGTGTGTGTGCATATGGATATGTGTATGTGTCTACCCATATAGCTGTATATTCGTCATGTCTTTTGGAAGTGACCTTGTTCATAGTTATTATTGTTCTTGTGTTGGATCGGAGTCATTCACACTTTAGAGAGAAGCTAGAAAAAAGAGAACTTATTTTTCGTTATTCTTCTCATTCTGAATAACGTCTACGGGGTAATTTTTCTGTTTTAGTGCCATTTTAGGTCACTGCCAATGGGCTTCTTAATTGATTAAGTGGCCACACTGCCATATTTCTCTATCATTCTGTTACTTTCTCCTTTTTCATTACTTGGGTATCAAACCCTGTAGATGTTGGTATGATGACTTATTTCTCGTTGCGTATTAAGTTGAAGAAACTTGAGTGCTAGGTTTTCGTGATAGGGAGAATTCTTTATCGAGGCTGATTCAAAAATGCACCTTTACTCCTTTACTTTCACTTTGTCATTTTTTTTTTCAATTCTGAATTTGAACAATGAAATAGAGGACTATTAGAAGAGATTAAATGGGAAAGAATGGTATAGTTACTTTTTTTTACTCAATATTGGGTGTCAAAGTTTCAGAAACGTGACTTTTCTTTTGAGATGTGTTCTAAGGTCACTTGTGATGTACAAAACAAAGCATTGTTTAGGTATTGGATCTCGAGTCTGTGGAAATATGTATTAACAAAAACTGAAATGACAATTTGTGTATGTCTCAATTGTGAACTTTATATATGTTACTATGGAAATGTTCATGCAAGATATTGAAGTACAAATTAACAAATGAAATGGTAGCTGATTCTCTGTATTGGGTTTGCGTCTTAGTATGCGGAGCCCAAGCCAAGATCAATTTATATAAGATTATTTTTTTGTGTGTACATTGTAAATTTTTTGTACTATGTTTAGTGACTGTATTTATCTCTCATTCATTGTCATTAAAAGGACTATTCCCTAGTTGCTGCTGTTATTAACATATTGAATATATTATATAAGTATATATAAGATCATTTGAATTTACCTTGTATAACGGTGCTTAAATGTTTCTTTCTTTTTTTTTTTTTTCTTTTTTTTTTACTTGCTTCATGTGTTTTTGAATGCAAACAAAATTATGGGCCAAACTAGAAAATACACCATTATGATGTTCAGGTAGTAACGTAGTTAAACAATGCACCGTGCACTATGTGTTTATGCCTAATTCTTTTGCTATCATGACATGTTTATTTACGCTTACTTGTACTACTAACTATACTAACGTTTGTATAGAATCATTTCTTTTGTACTGTAGATATAGTGGTATGATTGGCATTAAATGCCGTCAAATTCCAATTCATGTAGGATGCTTGCAAAGCGTTATATATCAGTTGTAGAGGAACTATTTTTGTAGAAAGTATGAACAAATATGAGGCTTTTTTGTGTTTTTCGTTCCATCCTATATTATTTCTTTTCACATCTATGTACCTATTATTATTTGTTGTTGTTGTATACTATAGCCATCATGAGTTTGAAAATGCTTTTTATACTTCGTTACCTCAGACAAATATTGCTAAAGTACTCTTTAAATAGATGAAAGTCATTGGACAAAAAAGTATTGAAAGTAGATGGAAAGAGTACAGAAAGAAACTCATATGATAAGAAATATTCTGAGAACAGAATGATGATAAAAGTTTAGTAAGATGGTGCTGATGCAAAGGTTTTAATTATTTCCCTCCGTAAAATTCACCTTTATTTCAATTTTTCTCGTAGAGAAGCCTGCTGATTATATCTTGAAATTAATCCACTAGTATTTTTTCTTAGAAACATATCTCTGCCTTTATTTTTTTGTGGATGCAAACAACAATTTTTGAAAAGAAAGATAAAAAAGATATCACTACTGTAATTCATTGCCAAAATAGAGAAGTATATGAGTGAATGCTAGAGAGCGTGTGTGCGAAATAGAGTATAGAACCCACCCTTGCATAGACCCCTTTCTAATGGTTTTACACCCGTTTTTTGTACTTGATAGGGAAATGCGTATAAAGTTGGTCTTTGTATATAAAAGACCTGCCAAAAAGAAGGGAGTTATGTGAAGTAGTAAAGACTGTTGTTCTAAAAAAAAAAGGATCGATGTTGAATATATGTAACCATAGCGGTATAAAGTAGAATTCCAAGATGAAATACATGTACGTTATGCCATCATGACAAGTGTATGTATGTATGTGTGCGCGGATGTGAACAACGTCAGAGGCTTATTTCTACTCTGAAATTGTACCCTGTCAACTGTAAATAATGTACTTGATATTTGGAGAGTAAACCATTGAATACCAGTAGCTCTGTTTACCTGTATTTTTGTCTTGTGTCGTAGATGGAAAAAAAGAAATTAAGACCATGCTGAAAGGCTGCATAAGTTACATTAATCTTCACCTTTTTGTATCGGGGTTTACTGCATGTCATTGTATTGATATTATAACCGCTTGCTAAGATTATGTCTAACTAAAAAAAAAAATGAAAATGAAAATAAAAATAAAATCTGCCAGCCATGTGTTTACATGAAAAAT
>JAUELG010000010.1:6313-16806 GCA_031471515.1 Dendraster excentricus | reverse complement strand
TCCATTCATCCATCCAATATGCATCCATCCATCCATCCATCCATCCACCCAATATTCATTCATCCATCCATCCGACCATCCATCCATCCACCCAATAATCATTCATCCATCCATCCACCCATCCATCCACCCAATAATCATCCATCCATCCATCCATCCATCCATCCACCCACCCATCCACAAAATATCCATCCACCCATCCATCCATCCACCCAATATTCATCCATCCATCCATCCATCCATCCATCCATCCATCCAATCATTCATTCATTGACCTATCATCATGTTTTTACCTCAGGATCCAGGTTCCTGAAGATGTACATCCTGGTCTTCTCCATCATGGCAAAGAGCTCTGCGTTGTCCTCGGCCCACCGCATGTCCCACACGTCCTTCCGCTCAAACTGCAGCTGCTGACCTATGACCTCTTGACCCTCTGGGTTGATCCACTTGGTGTCGAGGTCAAAGAAGGTCAAGATTCCAGCGATGTCGATGATGGCTAAGCGGCTGGGTAGAATAAAGCAAAGATTGATTAGATTACAGGCATAACCGGGGGTATAATTAACTATCACTGCAGCTGCTGACCTACGACCTCTTGACCCTTGGGGCTGACCCACTTGGTCAAAGAAGGTGAAGATTCCGGTGATGTCATGATAGCCAAGTGGCTGAGTGGGAAAAAATGTAAGGATTAATTATATTATAGTTATAGACATTACTAATAGAGTAAAGATTGATTAGATTACAGGCATAACAAGGGGTAAAATTATCTTAAACTGCAGCTGCCGACTTATGACCTCTTGACCCTCGGGGTTAACCCACTTGGTGTCCAGGTCAAAGAAGGTCAGGATTCCAGCGATGTCGATGATAGCCAGGCGGCTAGGTAGAATAAAGTAAAGATTTATTATATCATAGGCATAACTAAGGGTATAATAAGCTTTCAATGCAGCTGCTGACCTATGACCTCTTGACCCTCAGGGTTGACCCACTTGGTGTCGAGGTCAAAGAAGGTCAAGATTCCAGCGATGTCGATGATGGCCAAGCGGCTGGGTGGGAAAAAAGTAAGGATTGATATATAGAGTTATAGGCATAACTAGAGGTATAATTATCTATCACTGCAGCTCCTGACCTCTTGACCCTAAGGGTTGACCCACATAGTGTTCAGGTCAAAGAAGGTCAAGATTCCGCTGATGTGAATGATGGCCAAGAGGCTGGGTGAGAAGAATGAAGTAAAGATTGATTATGTCATAGGGATCTGGTAACTTTGTGCAAAAAGTGATGAATGGTTGTTGCAATGTACATGTATACTGATGTTATCTGAGTGATATTCAGTAGCTCACTGCATTCACTTTGTACATGGTTCTAAACCTTCACCTGAGTTTGTATTATCTAAAACTTCAATCGTACATATCTTTGCAACAAAATGGAAATTTGAAAAACCGAAACCTGTCCCATGATTTATTTGTCAAGGTGTGAGGGATCAGCTAGAATTCAAGTTCAATTTCTAAGATTTGGACAATGTTACTAAGTCCCTTTGAGTAATATGGAAGGCAAGTATTTTTAAACAGAGTGCCTAGGACTACTTCGTTTTGGAGGCATACAAAAAAGGGACTCACCTTGATGTGCAGTTGAGGGAGAGGGCGTGGGGTCGGCAGCTGACGATATGCTTGTTGATGAGGGCGACATGGGGGAGGGAGTAGCGGTGGAGGGTGCCGGATTCACGCCCCACCATGAGAACCTTCTCAGATGCACATACGCAGCAGATGGGGTCTCGAGTCGGCTAATGGACAAAAGAGCATTGATCAAACAAATAAAGAATTTATTAAAAAAATTAAAATAGAAAGAGGACTTTACAGTATAACCATATTTGGGTGCTGTTTTTGCACATTTGGGAGCTGATGAATTATAATCTTTTACATCCTTATCATCATGATAATCAACTTAAGCTTCATCTTTACCTACGTCATCATCATCATCACCATCATCACCACTACCACCACCACCACCATCATACTCCTCATTACTTACAGCGAAGGCCTTGCTGAAGTCAAGGACGCTGTCCCCAGCTCCCGAGGGGGTGTCGTCGATGTGGTAGACGCGCTCTCTCGTATCCTTCTTGCGTCCCATGGCGGTGTTGACCTCCATCGCCGAGATCTTCTTGGGCGCCTTGAACTGCCAGATGTAGAGGGCCTCCTTCGACACGGCCACCACGTGTGTCTTGGTGATGGCCACGTACGACGGCTCTGGATAAATGTTTGTAAATGTTTATCAGAAAGAGTCATGTACAAGTGTTTATTTGACAATTTAGAATTAATGTTTATGCAAACAAATTGACGCTGAATTAACTTGGCGACAATATGAAACTTGGTAATGGTCACTTCGATGGATATGGATAAATAAAGTGCAACAAATTTGCAAAAATGTACAATTATTTACGATATCATTGTTTATGAATACACAGCGACAACGTGATGGCCACGTACAATGGCTCTGGAAAAAATAAAGGCAACAAATTGGCAAAAATCAAGAATTAATTATGATATCATTGTTTGTTTAAACATATTGACGCGGCAATAAAGTGCGTCTTGGTGATGGCCACGTACGATGGCTCTGGACAAAATAAAGGCAATATAAAATTGGCAACAATTAAAAAATTGTTTACGATATTATGGTTTATACACGGCGAAAATGTGAGTTTCCATGATGGCCACGAACGATGGCTCTGGATAGGTTAAGGGCAATAAAATGGCAAATTTTATTAGCAAATTAAAACAGTTACAAGTGATACATCTCAAATATTTGTTGAATCATATCAAGTTCCCAAAATATAAAGGTTAAAGAAAACTTAAACAGAAAAGGACATTAACACCTACACTCACCTATATCAATGTACTTTGATTCCAGTGGAGTACCGATTGAGTTGCACAGCACGAGAACAAACTGAGGAAAAATAGAAAAAAAAAAGATAGATAGTTATCAACATTTAAACATAATAAAGAAATTTATCATTTGGGTTTGATAAAAGTCTGCAAACTCATTATCTTTTAGGTTGTCCATTCCTAACATGACTGGCTATGCACAAACAATTTTTAAAAGAATAAAAAGGGTATAAAAGAGGTAACACAGCGTCTATTTATGCGCTGTAATCGGATGATTTTTATTAAATGACAGGTCATTGAACTAAACATGATTTCAGACAATTCAAATTTCACAAGGTATATTACAATATCCTTGATCAGGAAATACTTACATAACAAATATCATGTTTACAAAAAAGGGACCATTTTAGCTATTAAAAGAGAACTTAACAGTCGTACCACTTTCCAACAATGGCTTCCCTTCAAATGATTGCATACTTAAATACAATAAGCTCAAATTTGTTGAAATAGATTTCTTCACAACAAGTTAAAAGTAGACTTGTGTATCCAAACCTGCTTACAATAAGAATTACAATACACTTTCTTTGAAGATGAAAGCAGTAGAAAGTCTGAAGAAAAAAAAACAGTTTGGTATATGGAATCAAAGAATACTTGGAAATAGAGGTTACCGTATTTACTTTGGATTGACATTGAAGGGAGGAAAAAATATATATATTCTTGATAAAAGTGCTCTACTTTATAGAAAAAGGTGTGGTTAATACATCAGCAAATACAGTACTTATTCATCAACAAAACTAGTGGGATTTGAAAATCAAGAATGTTAAACACACAAAATATTAAAAACCAGGATTAGAAGATAAAAAATCATCATGATTATATTGTAGAGACTAGAGAATTAGTAGTTATCTACATTGTTTGACAATCACACAGTTTGTGCAAAGAGAAAGGTTACAAAACTGTCTGTGACGGTACTAATAGGTACTCAAGATCGAAGTTTAAGTGATTACACATACATGTACATATACGTACATGTATGTGACTGCTTTCAAAACAAGTTACCACCATAACGATCCTCCACATTAACTTTTTTCTTTGTTAGCCCATTCAGGCAAGTAAAATCGTACATTTTCAGATTTGACTTGCCCAAACAGAAACTTAACTTGTCCTTTACTTCCTTTTCTGAGATTTACATGTAAGGAATCAAGGAATCACTTTTTTTTTCTGTAGATGGCCAATTATTTACTCATCCGATGCAGATTTACGTGACCGACAACAATTTGTACTTGCCCTGGGCAAGCGGGGAAGAGCTAGTGTCCAGTTCAGACTATTGAATAGTAGACTAAATAGCCCAGATTTTCATCGATGGCTCAACCTGCGCCTGGCCTAAAAAGTCAAAGACTACCGGTAACTAGTTAACCCACTTTGCACAACAGCAGACCTATTCTTTTGTTACTATTGTCCCCAAGAGATGTTCTAATGGTTTTCTTTCATTATCCAGTCTATCCCTTGAGTTCTGATCATAAGCATCAGGACAATGGGCCCTTTGAAGTTCAGTCATAGTACAACAGGTCACCAGCAATACAGTGTCCCGGATGATCCATGGCGCAATTTGGCTGATGACAGAGTATGCTATGACTGAATTTCAAAAGGCCCATTGCCCTGATGATTTTAATCATAACTCAAGGTATTGACTGGATGATGAAGGAAGCCACGAGAAATATAAACAATATCTAATAAATACGTATATTTGCGAGTAACTAAAGACAACCCATAGACCTAGTAGTTAGTAGTTGTTTTGTTTCGCTTTGTCTGTTTTGTATTGTTTTGTTTTTCAGAAATATTTTAAACTATAACTTTCATTATATTTATATGTTTTTGAACTTTACGTACAATGTTTTGTTTTAAATCCATGGGTCGACCACACGATAAGGTTGTCTTGATACCTTTTTTGTTTGTTACCCCTCAAATAGTAATACTTTTAACTTGTTCATGCAGTTTTAATTTTCTTAATTTTAAATGAAATGTACTTTTATATTGTTATTGATTTGTATGTATTTTATATTGTTGTTTTTATATTGAGAAAATAAACTGAACTGAACAACTACACAATAGGTCTGCTAAGTGCAACGTCTTTGTCTTTTCAGGCCGGATGCAAGTTGAGGCAAAGATGAGAATTCGGGCGAATACGACTGAAACCTTAAGTGCAAGAGAGTAAAGTGTGCATCATATACTGTAAGACAAAAGGGTGTATTCAAACTTGACAGTGTTCTGAATCAAAGCAAGATCATTTCAGAAATAAAAATCAACTCGCTTCTCGTTTTTTTTTAACACATAGTTACCTGCACTGGATCAGAAGGATCCTTGAAGCAATTAGAATATTCACAATAAATGTTTGATTATAAAAATTAAAAAATCAATTATAAATGCTGAATATAAGATGAGATATACCCATCCAAATGAATTTCACTTCAATGGGCAATCAGCGTTATAGTGCTCTGGTTCATAGCTTCATGCTCTTTCTCAAAATGAAGTTCAAATTTGAAAATTCCAAAAATATGTTTTGATGACGTCATGGTTTCTGTACTCTGTGGACCTCAGTTGGACCAGTCTAGTAATTGTTTTCAATCAATTGTCCATGGACTCAAAGACAAACAATTGACTAGCCTCCATTTCTTTAAAATACCTTAAATTTTTGCTTATTTAAAAACTATCTATACTAGACTTGCAATATTCATGAAGTCCCTCCTTTCTACATCCTTTGGGTGGCCTTTTTAGACAGATTTTTGTCATGTGAATTCATTTGTTATGTAGCAGTCACACCGCGAAACCTAATCCAAACCGACACAAGACCAAATAATTCAGGGACATTTAAGGGACGTTCGAGGTGCTAGCGGTTTGGTGTTGGAGTGGTATCGGGATTGTCGGTCTCTTTTGTTGCTACTGTTAACCCCAGTTCAGTCTCTTGTCGGTGCCCGATAAATTGTAAGTTCTGTCTTTGCTTCGGTTTGGCGGTGTGACTGCTACTTGTGAGCCAGTAGGTGCCTAGCTTTCAATTCCAGCAGGATATTTGTCAGTTTCAAAAGCGACATTTAATTCTTCTTTTTTTTTCAGGTTAAAACTTAGAAGATGATATGTGACCGGTTATAGCAAAACCCGTTAATTTTTTGGTAAAAATCAAAAATCAAAATGTAGGTTTTCATACCGTTACAAAGGCCTCATCACAAGCTTTGATTTCTTGCTTTGTTCTAACTCATATGTCAACAATTTGCAAAGGTATGATTTGATTTATCATTTTACAATCATAGGGCTTTCACACACATTGCGTGAACATAAAATTCCCATTTCTTCCAAACATGAATTACCGACTCACATATGACGGCATGATACTGAAAAAGTGGTAATTTTCGCGGTGGTTTTATTTTTCCGAATTTCGCAAGTCAATTATCGCGAAAATTTCCCCTTTGGTTCATGTCCATTCACATTAATGAAAGCACCACTAAAATCGTGAAAAATAGCACTCGCGAAATGTGAGATTTACTCCAAAATCGCGAAAACATTAGCGTATACAGTAACTGGTCACATATGACCGCATGATAGTCTTACCACTTGTCCCGTGGTTTCGTCGGCTCTCGTGGCCAGCACGCAGTGATCCCCGTAGGCCGTCACCGAAAGCAGGTTACGAACGTACTTCACGTGTCTCTGCACATATTTAGGAAAAAACAAAGTGAGGCCTTTTTTAACGCAAAAAAAAACACACAAAGTATTACGCAGATCAAACTGTTCTTTTAGTATAAGGCTACTAACTGCTATTGAAATGGATTATCCTCTTGATAAAGATTCATTCCTGAAGATCGAGCATGACATATATGTTGAATCATCTTTGTGCAGAACACCCATCCTAACACATACCTGCCAACATTCGAAAATTTAAAAAATCTTACTCTCGATGTGAGCGAAGCGCACATCACGAGCGGGTTCGCGGACCGGGTCCAGCTCTAGGTTTAGGTTTCTAGAAGCTCTCTTCTTTTTAAATATATGACCACACTGAATAAAGATCATAAATATTTTGGCTTATGTGATATGTGTGTATCTACATGCACATGCATACCGTATCTTTAAAAAAATTAACAATAAATAAATCATTTTTTAATAAAAAATCTACCCTTTTGTGAATAACAAATCAGACTAAAAACTTTTTTTTTAAATAACAATAAATAAATCATTTTTTTAATGAAAAATCTACCCTTTTGTGAAAAACAAATCAGACTGAAAACTTTTTTAAAAAATAACAATAAATAAATCATTTTTTTAACAAAAAATCTACCCTTTTGTGAATAACAAATCAGACTAAATACGACGAAATCGGACTAGTTGGCATGTATGGAACACCCATTCTAACATTTTCGGGCATAAAGCAAAATCTTACTCTTTATTAAAGCTATATTCCTGAGATATGTTGAGATGATCTTTAGACATCTTCATAATTATGAACCCTACAAAAAACTAATCCCTACTTCAAAACTTGCTTTCAAATTTCATTTTCCTTCAAATAAGACAATAATCATGCAACTTTTTAATTTTTTTCCCACCTGCAAAACATAGCCAGAATAAGTCATCAGTACCTTCTAACCCAGCTCTGGCATGAAAATAATATCTTTATTTCGAGGGGCTAATTTTATCATCTTGGGGGCTACATATTTACGGGCTCTTTTTCAAATTTCAGGGGCTACTATTAATCTGTAATTCTGGGAGTGATCAGCTAATAAGCATTTGATCACAATCCAAGCAGAAAATCCCCCTCCCCCCAAAAAAAATAAATACATAATGATAATTTTTTTTTTCAAGGTTAAATTTTTTACCCAGAGGCTCTTTATAGGGCGTTTCGAAGGAGAATTCACCCGCTAACCCTGTGTATTTTTTCGCCGTCCTTACCTCGTTATTCTTTGTGTCCCAGAAGATGACGCAGTTCTCGGCGCGCTCCGGCTTGGTGAAGGAGTACACAACCGTGTTTGCGCAGTAGCCCCACTTGTAGTCCGGCCGGATGTTGGCGAAATAGATGTAGCTGTCGACCGCGAGGGCGATGCGCAGGCCGCCCCCCTCCCACGAGATAGCGGTCAGCTCCTGGCCGGGCACTTTCAGCGTGCGAAGGTGCTGCAAGAATTTTAATGGAGGAATTCTTAGATGTTATGATCTTAACGTTATGAACATCACATCACCGATATCATTATCTTGTTCTTCATAAGCAGTAAGCTTTCACTATATAGCAGCCAGACCTGTTTGACTGTGAACCACATTAAACCAACACATCCCAATAACCATGTGATAATCCACTACCACCACCATCTATATAATTATCTCCATCTTCATCGTCACCACCCTTACCATCGTCACCCCCTACATCATCAACATCTTTTTCTTCATCATTACATCATCCTAAACATCATCATTATCATCACCACCACTACCATCACTATCAACATATAATATATTCATCGTCATCATCACTACCATCGTCACTTCTAACATCATCAACATCACATTTATCATCATCATCCTAAACATCATTATCATCATCATCGCAACCATCATCACCATTACCATCACCACCTCCACCATCACCACCACCATCATCATCATCAAAACTACCATCATCACCATTACCATCACCATCATCATCATTACCTCTCCAAACGGAGTGTAGAACTGGACGACGTTGATGTTCTTGTCCTGTTGAGCTGAGAGCTGGGACCCGGCAACAGCCAGCGCCGCACCGTTGTAGTTCCACATCACCTTGACAACCGTCATCCCCGTGTCAATCAGAACAGGGTCTGCCGGGAGAAGAAAATTATTTCATTATTTAATTTTTTTAACTCATTATAATCACCTTTATATTGATTATTGTCATCATCATCACTATCATCATTATCATCATAATCATCATTGTCATCATTACCATCATCATCATCATCATCATTACCATATTAACTTCGTCATCATCATCATTACCATCACCATCACTATCATTGTCATAATCTTCATCATTTATCAGGACAAGAAAAGAGGGCACATGAAATAACCCAGATCTACTATTTTGAGACCGTCATCATCATCATCGTCATCATCGAATTCATTGTCATTATCGAATTCATCGTCATCATCGTCATAGCTCCAAACTTACTATCATCTGTCTCGTCCCGCATGATCTGAGCGCGGCCGTTGTCGTAGCAGATCGCCAGGGTGGGGCAGCCGGGCTCGAAGAGACCGTACCTTCCGTCGTACCAGTCGATCCCCGCAATGTTGACCGCCCCCGTCGCATTGGTCAGACAGTAGGCCGTCAGCTTAGACTGTACAGGGAAAAGAATTAGTAACATTTGTGAATCATTTATACAACGCCTTATAAGACAGATAATCATCTCTTACCCCTTTACATGGTCAAGGATTACAGCAGGTACTTGGCACTAGCACTTGCCTTGCATTATCTAGTCAATACCTGTTCACTACGGTCACTAAATATTTTGGTTATTGCTTGTTGGTGTTGTTCTTGTTAGTGGATTCGTTTGTTTTTAATGTTATTTTGTTGTTGTTATTATTGATATTACTTACAGACATTCCATTGGTTGACATAATTTTGTATCTCGCTTTCTGTCATATGGAATACGGTTATTGTCCGTTCACTAAACATTGTTTGCTTATTGCTTGTTGTTAATTTATTTTTTGTGATAATACTTACGCAGACGTTCCCTTGGTTGTCGTAGATGTGAATCTCGCCGTTGGTCATACCGAACAGGATGTTCTTGCTGTCCGGCGACCACTCCACCTGGCATAGCTGCACCCCTTTCAGTTCCTTCCCCCAGATACGGTTGCCGTCCACCGAACCAACAATCACAGCGCCTGCGAGGGAAACGAGACGATAAAACTCTGGTTTTCAATTTCAGCTCATAGAGCATAAGTGGGAATTTTTGCGCATTTTGTGCGCAACCGGTAAGGCGCGAAAATAAAAGCATGTGAATATTATGTCAAAATACACCTTTTTTTCATGTGCAAAGGTGATCTCCGCGAATTTAATAAACATGTAAGATTCATCTTTCTCCATGGGGCGCGAAAACTTCCACTTTTACAGTAATCAGGAAATAATATGGGTTCCTTCCATAAGTGGTGGTAATGAATTGGACTGTTTATAAATTACACAATTCACAGCCCCTGCGAGGAAAACAAGACAATACAGCTTAGGGGGTGTATTCTGAAAAGTATTTAAGTTAAAAACTGATTGTATCTAGATATCTACGCCAATAAAATATTAAACTGTACTTTTAAGAAATAGTGATTTGGTTAAAAAAAATTTGATCGACATAAAGATGACGTAGATATGATCAATTTTAAGATAAAATCGTTTTCAGAATACACCCTCTATTTTCGATACCAGTTTGTAGAGCTTAACCTGAAAATAATAGTTTCTTCGCCAAACGTTGGGTATCTATTTGACATCACGAAAGGCTACCAAAACTTAATTGATCCAGTCGTAGAGAAAATGGAGAGGTGGGGGGCACTTCATGCTTGGGCTTTATAGCCTGTAGGGTTAAAGGGCAATGCAACTCAAAAATAAAGTTTATCCTGCTTTAT
>JAUELG010000008.1:0-15832 GCA_031471515.1 Dendraster excentricus | reverse complement strand
CCCCCCCCCCCCCCCCCCCCCCCCCCCCCCCCCCCCCCCCCCCCCCCCCCCCCCCCCCCCAGTCCCTTTATTATATATAATAAATGTATGAATAAATGCCATCAGGAGATAGTTTAGCCCAGAACAGCAGCTTTGGGAGTTGCAAGTGTAAGTGAAAACCTTACTCACCTGATTTTGACACTACTCCGGTCTTAAAGAGACAGGCTTCGAACCTGCGACAAAGAAGTCAAAGTTCTTCGTTTTTCCACTAAACTACTCTTTATTTTGGGTTGCAGCTAAATGAATAGGCGCTTGGCCGTTAACCAAGAGATAATAGGATAAAAACCTATCTTCCCAGGCTAAAATAGCAAAGCGGTTAATGCAAAAGATTTAGGATCTTTTATCGAAGGTTCAAGACCTTCTTTTAGCTGTAGCTTCTAAGAATTTAACTTAGATTATCTGCTTGCAAAGCAGGTGTTTTAAAATTACACTAAAGCCACAAGGACTTAAGTTAATTAAACTGTTAGCCTTCAAAGCTTTTAATAAGAATGAAAATTTCTTAGTCCTTGGGTCTTGTAGTGTAATTAACATTAAGGATTGCAAATCCTTAGTTGCGGATAAAACTGCCAAGACTTTCAAAACAGTTTGATTTGCACAAACGTATGCTCTGCGTAAAAGAGAGGCTTACTAACTAGCTATGTCTTGATTATATATATAACAAGTAGAGTAAGCTAAATGTTAAAGCTTTTGGGCTCATACCCCAAAAATGGAAGGATAAAAGCCTCCCTCTACTTTCAGAAGCCGCTGGAATCTAACCAGCAATTTTGGCCTGACAACCCAAAGTTATGTTTTAACTAGGCCTCTTTTTAAGTAGGGTGGCTGAGAAACTAAGCGGTGAATTGTAAATTCATAGACAAAGGCTAAATTCCTTTTCTTACTAGCTCTATGAATACAGCAGTATTTTTGACTTCCAATCAGACCGTCTTAGTGAAAACCTAAGATAGAGCAAGCTAAAGTAGCAAAGAGGTTAATGCAGAAGGCCTAAGACCTTCCTATCAAAGGCTCAAATCCTTTCTTTAGCTTTAATGACTTACATTTTTTATGTTTTAGAACTAGTGTCATTTCTTGTCCCTGTTCTCCTGGCTGTTGCTTTTCTAACCCTTGTTGAGCGGAAGGTCTTAGGCTATATGCAATTTCGTAAGGGCCCTAAAGTTGTTGGGCCCTATGGCCTTTTGCAGCCCTTCGCAGATGGACTAAAGCTATTTATAAAGGAAACACTTAAGCCCTCAACAGCTTCTCCTTATTTATTCTTTTTTGCCCCTCTTTTATTTCTGGCATTGGCTTTGCTCTTATGGAAATTTATGCCGGTTAACACTCCTACAATTAATTTACAGTTATCCCTTCTACTAGTACTGGGGCTCTCAAGCTTGTCTGTTTACGCAATCTTGGGCTCTGGATGAGCCTCTAACTCAAAGTACTCTCTTTTGGGCGCAATACGAGCAGTGGCCCAGACCATTTCTTACGAGATAAGTTTAGCTCTGATACTTCTTTCTTTAATATTACTAACTAGAACTTTTAATCTAACATATATAGTTAATGCACAACAATTTTCTTGGTTCTCTTTCTCTTGTCTTCCACTATTTTATATATGATTTGTTTCAACTCTAGCTGAAACAAACCGTGCTCCTTTTGACCTAACAGAAGGAGAATCAGAAATAGTATCTGGCTATAATGTGGAATACGCTGGCGGGCCATTTGCACTTTTCTTTATAGCTGAATACGCTAAAATAATTCTTATGAACCTTTTCTCTGTTGTCTTATTTTTAGGGGGACCTTCTCCTTTTAAAGAGATTTTTCCTTTAAAAACCATTGTCATAGGCATTAAGACAACTCTCCTTATCTTTACTTTCTTATGAGTACGCGCTGCATACCCTCGTTTTCGTTATGACCAATTAATGTTTTTGACCTGAAAGAGCTATCTTCCATTTGCCATAGGAAGACTATGTTTGGTTATATCTTTCGTTGTATTATTTGGCATTTCTCTGCCCCTATTTTAGACCTGAGCTTGCTCCTAAAAGAAAAGGTGTCTAGCTGATAATTAGATTATTAAGGGTTAAATTCCCTTCAAGCTCTATGCATCGTGTAATTTCTGTTTTTTTGGGTTTAACTGTAGTTGCTGGTACACTAATTGTAGTATCATCTGAAAAATGATTTATAGTTTGGGTGGGCCTAGAAACTAGAACATTGGCCTTAGTACCTCTGCTGTGCTCTAAATTTTCTCCTCGGAAAGTTGAAGCCTCAATAAAGTATTTTCTCATACAAGCTTTAAGGGCTGCTATACTATTAAAAGGTGCTCTAATCCAAGCTTGATTAGTCGGCACATGATCTGTTCTTGAACCATTAAATAACATATCCTCAATATTACTCATAATTGCAATAGCATTTAAGTTAAGCTTATCCCCCTGCCATTTCTGATTTCCTGATGTTCTCCAAGGCCTTCCTTTTCTTCAAGGCTTAATAATTGCTACTTGACAAAAGATAGCACCCCTTATTATTCTATTCTCTTTTAGACAATTGATATTAGTTCCACTAATTATAATTTTGGGTGTCTTGTCCGTTTTAATCGGAGGATGAGGAGGATTAAACCAAACTCAGACACGAAAGATACTAGCTTTCTCATCTATAGGAAAAATGGGATGAATAACCATAACTTCCGTATATTCATACAATGCCGCTTTATCAATGTTAGCAATTTATCTTATAATAAATACTGCAATATTCTTGGTCTTAGACTTTTTTAAAGCTCCTACTCTAGGGCACCTAAAAATATTAGCTCAGCTGTCTCCTATCAGAGTTTTACTTATCACCTTGTCAGTTTTATCTTTAGGAGGCCTACCACCCTTAACAGGCTTTATGATAAAGTTCTTTTCCCTTTTCTTCTTAATAAGAAAAGGATTCATTCTTCTTTCCTCTCTACTTATCATAGGCAGACTACTAAGCCTGTTTTTCTATCTACGAATCTCTTTCAACACCAGCCTTATTTTATTCCCCCAACACATGATTAGCTTAACATCTTGACGAAAAATGTCCCACTTAGTTCCAACAGGAAAGACCTGATTAGTTTCTACTTTTTCTGTCTTAGGTACTATTACAATTCCTCTTACCCTGTTTCTATATATAACTATATAAAAATCTTGCAATTAGGTTTAACTTATAGAAAAAAGCCTCTCTTTATTATTAAAAAGAAACACCATAAACTTTTAGTAAAGTTACTTGAAAAAAACAATAAAACCAAAAGAACGAAGTACCGTAAGGGAAAAATGAAATAATACTAACAACTAAATTAGTTATAAGGAAGATAAAAACTTTTACCTCGTGTATAATGGATTAACAAGAACAAAAGATTTGATTATCTTACCCCGAAACTTGGCGAGCTAACCTTGTCTTTTCTCCAGGAAATATTATTTACTGTTGCAATAGTAAAACAAAAGGAAAGGTTAGTTGTGATATGCTTATCGCGCCTAGAGATAGCTGGTTCCCAAAGAAATTAGTATAAGCTAAGCTCTCTAAACTAAGACTAAACGATTTTGATTATCAAAAACCAAAAAAGAGATTCTTAAGAAAAGAGTAGTTAGGGCAGCAAGGATAAGCTTGCTGCCCCATAAGGAAAAACCCTTAATTCTTAGTAAAAGCCAATAAAAACAACTAATAATTATTATAGAAGAAGTAGGCTTAGAAGCAGCCAGCTTAGAAGAAAACGTTAAAGCTCATTTATTATTAAAATAATTAGAAAATTTTTGAAACTAATGCTTAAACTATAGCTCTCTATTTGGGCATTCTCATATGAGAAAAGAAAATGTTAATATAAGTAAGACTATTTCACCTGGTTCTATTAAACGAATTTAACCTCGGAAAAAGAAATATTGATACAAAAAATACTATTTCTTATTTCGTCTTCCAACTCAGGAGAAAACAATAAAAAACAAAAGAAAAGAAGGAACTCGGCAAAACAAGTTTCGCCTGTTTACCAAAAACATCGCCCTCTGATTTACATTTAACATAGAGGGTCCTGCCTGCCCAGTGACAAAAAGTTAAACGGCCGCGGTATCTTGACCGTGCGAAGGTAGCATAATCACTTGTCTCCTAAATAGAGACTGGTATGAATGGCAAGACGGAGCTTAACTGTCTCCTTTTCTTATATCTTAATTTCACTTTCCCGTGAAGAGGCGGGGATGTATTCGCTAGACGAGAAGACCCTGTCGAGCTTAAGCAAACCACTAATTTTTAGTTCTTTTTTGTTACGTTCTAATCCATTTAGCTAAACTTAACCAAAGAGAAATAATTAGTACAAGCTTTGGTTGGGGCAACCGCGGAGAAAGAGAATCCTCCGCTTACAATAGATAAAATTAAGACCCTACAAGTCTAATATTGTACTAACAAGTTAATTGATCCACTAAGGTGATCAAAGAAAAAAGTTACCGCAGGGATAACAGCGTTATCTTTTCTGAGAGTTCATATTGACGAAAAGGTTTGCGACCTCGATGTTGGATCGGGACATCCTGAGGGTGCAGAAGCTTTTAAGGGTTGGTCTGTTCGACCATTAAAGTCCTACGTGATCTGAGTTCAGACCGGCGAGAGCCAGGTCAGTTTCTATCTACGAATTTTTCTTTCTTAGTACGAAAGGACCAGAAAGAAGGCGCCTATGCAACAACGTAAGCACCTTAAAATTAAGAACATGCAACTAACACGATGACTATTCTCTACTAATCATAAGGATATCGGAACACTATATTTAATTTTTGGAGCCTGAGCAGGAATGGTTGGAACTGCTATGAGCGTAATCATACGAGCAGAGCTCGCACAGCCTGGATCTTTACTCCAAGATGATCAAATTTATAATGTAATAGTAACTGCACACGCCTTAGTAATGATCTTTTTCATGGTAATGCCTATAATGATAGGAGGATTTGGAAACTGATTAATCCCCTTAATGATTGGGGCTCCAGATATGGCTTTCCCCCGAATGAATAAAATGAGATTCTGACTAATCCCTCCATCATTTATCTTACTTCTAGCATCAGCGGGAGTAGAAAGAGGAGCTGGAACAGGATGAACTATTTACCCCCCTCTCTCTAGAAACATAGCACACGCAGGAGGATCAGTAGACCTTGCTATTTTTTCTTTACACTTAGCCGGTGCCTCTTCAATTCTGGCATCTATAAACTTCATTACTACTATTATTAATATGCGAACCCCTGGAATCTCCTTTGACCGGCTTCCTTTATTTGTGTGATCAGTTTTTGTGACCGCTTTCCTTTTACTCCTGTCTCTCCCAGTTTTAGCAGGGGCAATTACAATGCTTTTAACAGACCGAAACATAAATACCACATTCTTTGACCCAGCAGGAGGAGGTGATCCTATTCTCTTTCAGCATCTTTTCTGGTTTTTTGGGCACCCAGAAGTCTATATCTTAATACTCCCAGGATTTGGAATGATCTCTCACGTAATTGCCCACTACTCCGGAAAGCGAGAACCATTTGGTTACCTAGGAATGGTTTACGCTATGATAGCAATAGGAATTCTAGGATTTTTAGTTTGGGCTCACCATATGTTTACTGTTGGGATGGATGTCGATACACGAGCATATTTTACAGCTGCCACCATGATAATAGCTGTACCAACCGGAATCAAGGTATTTAGCTGAATGGCTACTTTACAAGGCTCAAATTTACAATGAGAAACCCCTCTTTTATGAGCACTTGGATTTGTTTTCTTATTTACTCTAGGAGGACTTACAGGTATAGTATTAGCTAATTCCTCTATAGACGTAGTTCTCCACGATACCTATTATGTAGTTGCACACTTCCACTATGTCTTATCAATGGGAGCAGTCTTTGCAATCTTTGCAGGCTTTACTCACTGATTTCCTTTATTTTCAGGCTATAGCTTACACCCCCTTTGAGGAAAGGCACACTTTTTCTTAATGTTTATAGGAGTTAACCTGACCTTTTTCCCCCAACATTTTCTTGGTCTTGCAGGAATGCCACGACGATATTCAGACTACCCAGACGCCTATACTCTATGAAATACTGTCTCCTCTATAGGGTCGACTATTTCATTAGTAGCCATGTTGTTTTTCCTATTTCTTATCTGAGAAGCCTTTGCTTCCCAGCGAGAAAGAATCGCTCCTGAATTTTCCAGAGCATCCCTAGAATGACAATATTCTTCCTTTCCTCCAGCACACCACACATTTGATGAAACGCCCTCAACAGTAATTATTATTAAGTAATAGTCTCGAGAGTTAGTTTAATAAAAACCTCCGATTTCGGCTCGGAAAACTTTGGTTTAACCCCAAAACCCTCAAAATTGCCCTACTAATAATTATCCTCTCCATATTTTATCTAGGATTAATAGGTGTCCTTCTTAATCGTCTTCATTTTCTTTCAATATTACTTTGCTTGGAACTTTTGCTAGTTTCTCTTTTTATAGGGATAGCAGCATGGAAAGTTAAAAAAATAGTTTTTCAAAATACAACATTCAACCTTTTACTACTAACTTTATCAGCCTGCGAAGCGAGATTAGGCCTTTCACTAATGATAGCCCTATCACGAACACATTCCTCGGATTTAGTAGCTAACTTAAACCTCCTTCAATATTAATAACTAAAAATGGCAACTTGAGCACAACTTGGCCTACAAGATGCATCTTCTCCTTTAATGGAAGAGCTAACTTATTTTCACGATTACGCATTGATCGTTCTTACCCTAATAACCATATTAGTTTTTTATGGTTTGGTTTCACTTTTAATGTCTTCTAGCACTGACCGCTTTTTTCTAGAAGGACAAGAGCTAGAAACAATCTGAACTGTAGTACCAGCAATAATCCTAATCTTTATTGCCCTCCCTTCAATACAACTTCTTTATCTAATGGATGAAATTAAAGATCCGTTTTTAACCATTAAGGCCATAGGACACCAGTGATATTGAAGATACGAGTATACAGACTACAAAGATCTTGAATTTGATTCCTACATGCTTCCAACATCTGACATTTCTCTAGGTAACCCACGACTACTAGAAGTTGACAACCGCCTAATTCTTCCCATGCAGAACCCCATACGAGTACTTGTATCCTCAGCAGATGTCCTACACTCATGAGCAGTTCCATCCTTAGGAGTAAAGATGGATGCCGTTCCAGGACGATTAAACCAAACTACCTTTTTTGCTTCCCGAACTGGCTTATTTTATGGTCAGTGTTCCGAAATCTGCGGAGCAAACCATAGTTTTATGCCAATCGTTATTGAAGCAATCCCATTTAAAACATTCGAAAACTGAGTTACAGAATATCTAGAAGAATAACCCTACACCTTAATTAGCTTATTTAAAAGCCTTAAACTCTTAATTTAAGTGAAGGCAGATAACTACTGCCATTAAGGAGTGCCACAGTTAGACTTTGTTTGATGAATAGTAAATTTTTTTCTTGTATGAGCTGCTATCTTAGCCGTTCTTACCATTATAGTTTCAAAAGAAACATCTTCTAAAGTTGACCAGCTTTCTTCTTCCCCAAAGATAAGAAAGGAAACCTCAGAATGACAATGACTTTAATTTCCAGAATTTTTGGTCAATTTTTCCCTAGTACATTGTTTTTGATCCCTATGAATATATTTTCAACATTTTTTGCCTTATCTTGGCTATTATTTATCTTCCCAACAAATTGGGCCCCCTCACGACTACAATCTATATGATTATCTTTTCGATACAAAGTATTAGAAATGATCTTTCAAAATACAAGCCCTAACTCAGCCCCTTGAACCGGCCTCATTACTAGCTTATTTGTTCTCATATTTTCCATAAATGTTCTAGGCTTACTACCATACGCTTTTACATCAACAAGACATATCTCACTAACCTATAGACTAGGATTTCCACTGTGAATGGCAGTAAAAATCCTAGGATTTTACTTAGCATTCAAAGCCCGATTAAGACACTTGGTCCCGCAAGGTACCCCCGCCGCCCTGATACCAGCTATGGTCTGAATAGAAACCTTAAGACTTTTTGCCCAACCAATAGCTCTAGGACTACGTCTTGCTGCCAACTTAACAGCAGGCCACCTCCTTATTTTTCTTCTATCAACTGCAATCTGATTACTTGCTTCTAACCCTTTTGTTAGCATTCCTATATTCATTATTTTTGTGCTACTTTTTATTTTGGAAATAGGTGTAGCTTGTATTCAAGCTTACGTTTTTACTGCTCTGGTACATTTCTACCTCCTACAAAATGTTTAGATTATGGCTCATCAACACCCATACCACCTTGTAGATCAAAGTCCGTGACCCCTTACAGGGGCAATAAGAGGACTAATGATGACCTCAGGACTAGTCCTTTGATTCCACACCAGATCCCTCACCCTTTTACTAGTAGGCCTAGTTTTATTAATATTAACCATGATAAATTGGTGACGAGATATTGTCCGAGAAGCTACCTTCCAAGGATTCCACACTGCCATTGTAGAAAAAGGACTTCGATATGGAATGCTATTATTCATTACTTCTGAAGTTTGTTTCTTCTTTGCCTTCTTCTGGGCTTTTTTTCACAGCAGACTCGCCCCTTCTATAGAAATAGGAGTAAGATGACCTCCAGCAGGAATCACTCCCCTTAACCCCTTCTTAGTCCCCCTTCTTAATACAGCTGTTCTATTGTCCTCAGGAGTAACAATTACTTGAGCTCACCACAGCATTCTAGCTAGTAACCGCACGGAAGCAATCCAAGCTCTTTTTCTTACAATCTCTCTCGGTGTTTACTTTACAGCATTACAAGCATGAGAATACATAGACGCACCATTTACCATTGCTGACAGAGTCTACGGCTCAACGTTTTTTGTTGCTACAGGATTCCATGGTCTCCATGTTATCATAGGAACAACCTTCCTTGCTGTGTGTTTCCTCCGATTGGTAAACTTCCACTTTTCAGCGCATCACCACTTTGGTTTTGAAGCAGCCGCTTGATACTGACATTTTGTAGATGTAGTCTGGCTATTTTTATATGTTTGTATTTACTGATGGGGTTCCTAGAGAGAAGAGAGGAATCAAACCTCTATCCAACGGTTTCAAGCCGAATGCATTCCTATCTGCCACTTCTCCTTATTATATACAAATAATGACCCCTATGTTTTTCCTGGTTTTGTTAACTCTTATAATTGCCGCCGTATTTGCTGCTGCTGCACACATTTTACCTAAACGAAAATCTGATAGAGAGAAGAGTTCTCCGTACGAGTGCGGTTTCGACCCGTTAAAATCTGCCCGATTACCCTTTTCTTTCCGATTTTTCCTTGTAGCAATCTTATTCTTGCTTTTTGATTTAGAAATAGCCCTTTTATTCCCACTCCCTGCCGCAACCATTTACTCTTTCCCAACCCAGTTAATACCTATTTCCACTGTATTCATGCTTATACTTGCTCTAGGACTAGTATTTGAATGAATAAAAGGAGGACTAGAATGAGCCGAATAGATTTTTAGTATCTTTTATAATAATGATAACCCTAGTTTTTATCGCGATCGGAGCCACTGTAACCACCCTAATAACACCTAAAAATAAGCTGTGAGCCACAGTAATATCACAAAGAGCCGTATTAACCCTCTTTTCACTTTTTTTATTGACTAATCACTGGTCTTCCTCTTGACACAAACTTTCATTGATTTTAGCATCAGACTCAATATCCACCCCTTTAATAGTCTTAAGTTGTTGACTAGCACCATTAACACTTCTAGCTAGAAAGGGACACCTTAATAACGCCTCTAGAATGAACCAGCGAGTATTTATTATACTGATTATCTTAATAACAGCCTCCTTAATAGTTACATTTACCTCACTAGAGTTAATCCTATTTTATATTGCATTTGAGTCCACCTTAATACCCACTCTAATCCTTATAACTCGATGAGGAGCACAAATGGAACGGTTCCAAGCGGGTTTATATTTTATATTTTATACTCTTTTTGGTTCCCTACCATTATTAATTAGACTAATCTTTCTGTACTTTTCCAGATTTTCCTTATCAATGCCCAAACTAGAGCTCGTCTGAAAATCTAACAATACAACAGACTCCCTAACAATATGATGATCACTCTCCGTTATCGCTTTTCTGATAAAGATGCCCGTGTACGGCTTCCACTTATGGCTCCCGAAGGCTCATGTAGAAGCCCCGGTTGCTGGCTCGATGATACTTGCAGCCATTCTATTGAAGCTAGGAGGCTATGGTCTACTCCGTTTAATAACCATATTTTCATCTACTTCCTTATTTTCCATATCTTTGCCTTTAATAATATTTTGCTCATGAGGAGCACTAGTTACAAGAATAATTTGCGTTCGACAAACAGACCTAAAGGCACTTATTGCTTACTCATCAGTAGGACATATGAGAATAGTAGCTGCTGGTATTTTTACTCAAACTTGATGGGGTTTTAAAGGTGCAATTATACTAATGATTGCCCATGGCCTAGTTTCTTCTTCCTTATTTTCTTTAGCAAAAACTGTCTACGAACGCAAAAGAACTCGGACACTGACAATTACCCGAGGCTTAAAGCTTTTACTACCCCTGAGTACAATATGATGGCTTCTTATGTGCGCCGCCAACTTAGGCCTTCCTCCTTCACCTAACTTGATTGGAGAGATTATGATATTAACCTCACTAATAAAATGATCCCTATGACTTTTCCCTATAGTTGGTCTATCAACTGTTTTTGGCGCTGTCTACTCTCTTATGATTTTTCAACTATCACAGCAAGGAAACCCTTCCTCATTTCTGGTAAATATCTCATCTTCTTTCTCTCGAGAACACCTCCTAACTGCGCTTCACCTCGCTCCCCTAATACTAATAATTATTAACCCAACTTCTTCCTTGATCTCATGACTAAAGTAGTTTACAAAAATATCAGCCTGTGGCACTGAAGACGCCAGTTAAAATCTGGCCTTAAGTCCGAAACTTATAGGTTTACCTTGGTCCTGCTAAGCCCAAAGGTTTGCGGTTCAATTCCGTTAAAGTTTCGATGGTTATTAACCCTTCCCTTATACTTCCTTCACTTAAACTTAGAATAATTGCCATACTACTGTTAAGTATTTCCTTTTTTTCAAAGTCCTACCTAACTAAAACAGCATATAACTTTACCAGACAGACTAGATTCATAGGAGTATCAACACAAAAAGACGGACACCAACGAATCTCTTTATTTAATGCTGGACCATTCGTAATGAAAGTCCTTAAGTTTTTATCCTTTTTATCAATACCCTCCCTTATAGTCTCTACTAACCTAGAATTTCAACAGTTTAAAATAATCTTTTCATTTTGAATAAAAAAAACTAGTAGAAAAATATCCTTAAATTTCCTCTACGATCAATACTTTTTAGTTTTTTTAACCGTTGCCTTAATAGTAACTTGATCAATAATGGAATTTTCTTACTATTACATGTCAGAAGACCCTAAAAACACTGCTTTCTTTCGGCTCCTAACAATTTTTTTACTAAAAATGCTTATACTCACTTGTTCAAACAGCCTCTTTCTTATTTTTCTAGGTTGAGAAGGAGTTGGATTTCTATCTTTTCTACTAATAAGATGATGATCTACGCGTAGAGATGCAAGAAGATCGGCCCTAGAAGCAGTAATCTACAATCGAATAGGCGACATAGGACTAATTTTATTTATGGCCCTTTCTGTTCTTATTTTTAACTCCTGAAAATTAAAAGAGATATTATTTTTCAACTCGGAACCACAATTTGCCCCTTTTCTTGTTTTTGGGTTAGTGTTAGCGGCTGCTGGAAAGTCAGCTCAGTTTGGGCTTCACCCTTGACTTCCTGCAGCAATGGAAGGTCCCACCCCCGTATCTGCATTACTTCACAGCTCTACTATGGTAGTAGCAGGAGTATTTTTATTAGTACGAACTAACGACCTTATAGCTTCATCTCCTATGTGACAGACTGCAATTTTACTTCTTGGAGGAACCACAGCGATATTTGCTGCTTCCACAGCAATAGCCCAAAATGATATCAAGAAGATAATCGCCTACTCAACTACAAGACAGCTAGGACTAATGGTTACATCCATAGGAATAGGAAGCCCCATACTAGCCTTTTTCCACATTTGTACCCATGCTTTTTTTAAGGCAATGCTATTTCTTTGTTCGGGAAGAGTAATACATAGTCTAAAAGACGAACAAGACCTTCGAAAGATGGGAGGACTAAGAAACCTCTTACCAGTTACCTCTGCCTGCTTAGCCTTAGGAAGACTGGCACTCATGGGTACCCCTTTCCTGGCCGGATTTTATTCAAAGGATTTAATACTGGAAGCAACAGGAGCCGGAATTATTAACATGTTGGGGATAGTCCTCAGCATGGCTGCGACCCTTTTAACCGCTGCCTACAGTTTCCGAATAGTTTTATTTTGCTTTTTAAGTAACCCTTCCATATCCTCTTTCTCCCCAATAGGAGAAGAGAAACCAAACCTAACAAAAGCCCTTCTTCGACTAGCTTTAGGAACAATAATAGCAGGTTGGTTTTTTTCTACTTTCGTATTTAAATCTCCTTCTTTTTCTGTACCAGAAAAAATAAAGAGACTTCCCCTTATAGTTACAGTCTTAGGAACTTTCTTAGCTATCTCCCTACTAACCTTCCTTGTAAAAACAAAGACACCAAGCACTCAACACAAATCACTGACACTACAGTGATTTTTTGTCGACTTAGCCCATACTTTGATTACTTTTTCTTCTTTTATTTTTTCATTGTTCTTTTCTAATCGAACCTTAGATCGCGGATGACAAGAGAAAGTAGGCCCCCAAGGCATAGGAAATGTCTCTTCTTCTATGTCAAAGATTAACCAGAATAGCCAGAGCGGCCTAATTAAGCAATATGTCTCTTCTTCCGTATTAGCCCTCATAATTATAATTGTAGGATTTATAATCACATCATAACTTATATAGCTCGAATTATATTTTTTTCTATTCCACGAGAAATTATTAAAGCTCCAACAAGCGCAACTAACAGAACAAACACACCCAGTACAACCAAAACTCCCCCTTCTTTATAAAATCTGCCTCTTCCTAAAAGACTTTCTCCTCTTATTATAGAATAGGAATCTTTAGAAAAATCCTGGAATTTATCAAAGGATAAAATCACCCAAGACCCAAATAAAAATGAAAGACCTATTACCTCTCCGAGATTTCTAACAACTGGGAAACGATCGGCCGATATAGCACTAGAATAGGCAAAAACTACGAGCATCCCACCCATATATACCAACAATAACACCATCGCTATAAATGCTCCCCCTAATAGACTAAGAACAACACAACCAGACACGGACACTATTACAAGACCAAGGGCTGAGTAATAGGGAGAAAGGCTATAAAATACCAACGTTCTTCCAATTAACATAGATACAAGAGACAAATATATAATCATTACTTATATATAAAATATGGCAGGTCCTCTTCGAAAGAAACACCCAATCTTCCGAATAATCAATGGCTCTTTTGTTGATCTTCCGCTACCGTCTAATTTATCAATTTGATGAAATTTCGGTTCTCTTTTAGGTCTATGTTTAATCATACAACTACTAACAGGAATTTTCCTAGCTATGCACTACACAGCAGATATTACACTAGCTTTCTCTTCTGTAAGCCACATATGCCGAGATGTTAACTACGGTTGACTTCTTCGAAAAATCCACGCAAATTGCGCTTCAATGTTCTTTATCTGCATGTACTGTCATATTGGACGTGGACTTTATTACGGATCCTACAAAAAGATAGAGACATGAAAAATAGGTGTAATTCTATTCTTGCTTACTATCTTAACTGCTTTTATGGGATATGTGCTTGTATGAGGACAAATGTCATTCTGAGCTGCTACAGTAATTACAAACTTAGTATCTGCTATTCCCTATGTAGGAGTAACAATAGTCCAATGACTATGAGGCGGATTTTCAGTAGACAAAGCAACTTTAACACGCTTTTTTGCGTTTCACTTTCTTTTTCCTTTTATAATTGCTGCTCTCTCTTTAATTCATTTACTGTTTCTTCATGGAAGAGGAGCAAATAACCCTGTTGGCTTAAAAAGAAACTATGACAAGATGCCATTTCACGTGTATTATACAACAAAGGACACAGTTGGATTTATCGCTTTAATAGCCGCCCTTTTTAGTCTAGCACTACTTTTCCCAGGCGCTCTAAGAGACCCCGAAAACTTTATTCCAGCAAATCCCCTAGTAACCCCACCACATATCCAGCCAGAATGATACTTTTTATTTGCTTATGCGATTCTTCGATCTATCCCTAACAAGCTAGGGGGAGTAATAGCTCTAGTAGCCGCAATCCTTGTTTTATTTTTAATGCCATTACTAAACGTATCCAAGAAAGAATCAAACTCCTTTCGTCCTCTTTCCCAGGCTACTTTCTGAGTGTTAGTAGCCACTTTCCTGATATTAACTTGAATTGGGAGACAACCAGTAGAGTACCCCTTTGTTCTATTGGGACAAATCGCTTCGGTAACATATTTTGGCATATTTATTTTCTTATTTCCTCTAGTCTCTACAATAGAAAAAAAGATAATGTTCTCATAGCAAAGGTAGCTTAACTAGATTAAAGCATAGCACTGAAAATGCTACAAAGAGGGTTAAAGTCCCTCCCTTAGCAGCCGATTTGGTCCTAGTCCCCTTGTTAGCTATTTTAAAGTTGCCACATGCAAGCTATCTAGCCACCCAGTGAAGTTAATTCTGGCCCTTTTTTCACTGAAAGAGCCAAAGAGCCAGAATCCCGGTATCAGGAACACAAGATGTACGCCCAAGACACCAAGCAAGACGCCACAACTGCAGTGCTAAGTATTAGACAATCGGAACTATCCCGGATCTAGTAAAGAAATAACAAAGGAGGTAAAATACGTGCCAGCCACCGCGGTTATACGTACTTTCCTGAAGCTAACTATAAACCGGTTCAAAGGATGGTTAAAGTACAACTAATTAGGCATAGCCCTAAGATAGTGGTAGAAAACTTACCTTAGAAGAAATTTTTTGCCTAACCTAATAACTTGATGCCATGAAAACTGAGCCCTAAACCAGGATTAGATACCCTGCTATACTCAGACGTGAACAACCTTATCACCCGAGAACTACAAACAACGAAGTTTAAAACTCAAAGGACTTGGCGGTTTTTCAAATCTCCCTGGAGGAGCTTGCCATCTAACCGATAATCCACGTTATACCTCACCAGCTTTAGAATTAACAGCTTGTATACCATCGCCGTAAGTCTACTCTCCAAGGAAGTTGACACAAAGAAGTATCTTCCAGACGTCAGATCAAGGTGCAGCTAATGGGCTGGGGATAGGTGAGCTACAATGTTCAAACCAGACCAGTGAATATAGGGATGAAACTCCCTTTGGAAATTGGATTCAGCAGTAAGGATCAGAAGACAATGAGACTGAAAAGAGCTCTGAAATGCGTACACATCGCCCGTCACTCTCATCTAGCCCCAACGGCAAGATGAGAAAAGTCGTAACATAGTAGGCGTATCGGAAGATGCGCCTGGAAGATTGCCCCTATAGTTGAACCACAACAAGAGCTTTTCACGCTCTAAGTTTGAGTTAAAATCTCAATAGGAGCTTTTCCATACTAAAATTTTAAGCCTTAAAAGCTCTCTGCAGAGCAACCGGTCTTGTAAACCGGTAGGGAGGGTTAAAGTCCCTATTATGGCTTAAGGGCTAAACCACAGTCCCATCAGAACTTCTCCCTCTCTCCTTCTAGTCTCTCGGGGGTATTTCTGTATTATCCTTTTCTTAGGTGGGGGGGGGGGGGGGGGGGGAATACCCTTTAT
>JAUELG010000002.1:55888-67960 GCA_031471515.1 Dendraster excentricus | reverse complement strand
AATAAAGTTTATTCTGCCATTAATATTGCATGTTCTCTCGAATTCGACACTCAGTTTTTCATTACCTCACAAAAAATGTGATGCGCAGCGCCCTCTCTACCAAAACTAAACTACCCCTTTAAGGTATCAAATGGTTTTATCATGTTCATTCGATTGTCTGTGTAAATGTTTCGTACGGTATTGACAGTATACTCGGTTCGGGTTTTTATATACCCGATCAAATTATTGCCAGTATATACTCTACACTATAGTTGAATTAACAATTTATCTTAATGTGACTTACTTACATTAGAGGGGTAGATTAGTTTTGGTAGAGAGGGCGCTGCACATCACACTTTTTTGTGGTAATGAAAATCTGAGTGTCGAATTCGAGAGAACATTTAATTTTAATGGCAGAATAAACTTTGTTTGATCGAAATCGACCCAGAAACGGCTGAAATATCAATAAATGTATTTCATCTTATAATTATTTGGGGCCCAAATAATTAGACGGTTTAAAAAAATAAAAATTAAAAAAAATGCTTGCACTTTTTCAAAAAATTTCAAAATCGTTTTGTAATTATTTGTTGATGAATTTTCTATTTAAACATTATTTCGATCAAACATCACATGCATAGTTTTGTATGGGAAATGGTTGAAACTGATGCCTTTTTCGAAGCGCCCTCTTGTGTTCAAATTAGCTCTTTTTGAATGATAACAAGCATTTTACTTAATCATTTTGCAATTTTGCATACTTTTCGAGCATGGTGGAGTTATTACTATTAGTTTATAAGGTTACTGTCCCGGAGGGTGTTTTGTGTCCAGGTTTGGTTACTAAATTTCAGCCTTACCAAAACTACACTAGCCCTTTAAAGGGATCTAGTAACTATGTTGACATGTGCAAAAAGTAATGAATGGTTAATCCACTGTATATTATTGTTATCCGATATGTCCTCGGTGTGTGTCTGAACATTTCAAGTCAAGTGGACGTTGTATGGCCGAGTAATGAGCAAACATGCAAAGTGATATTTACCTACTCACATGCACTCACCTTGTACATGGTTTCAAAACTCCAGCGGAGTTTTTATTATCTAAACACTGCAATCGTGCATATCTTTGTAACAAAAGGGAATGATTTCTTTGTCAATATGAATAATACAACAAGGTAGGCTTTGAGGGAACCGCTACAATTTTCAAATTGGATGTTTAGGGTTTGGACAATGTTACTAAGTCCCTTTAAATACAATTTGAGCAAAGTTGTAGGGATAAAGACGTTACATACCTCAGATCCTGGAGCACAGCGTAGATAAACAGAATCCATACGACCGATCGACTTACATTGTTGTCCGTCAATGTTTCTTACACCGTGGTTGTGAATTGATAATGATACACAATCATCATCATATAGAGCAGGAGCAATCGAGTCACTATTCTACCGCTGTATACTAAATGCCATATAATGCATTGATTTATTCACCGTGCTATACACAAGAATACTTAATCATTCTCTTCCGCAATAATATGCATATCGCGTAGTTTGCTTTATTGTGGAGAGTTCATATTTTTTTCACGGTATGATAATTCTGGGGTAATAAATAACAGCATTGGTCTTGTTTATTCAGTGCGTTTTGAATCGCTTTGTAAATATCCAGGGAAAATATTATGAGGAAGAGATTAGTCAACCTAAAAACGGCCAAACCAGGCATAATATTTTCCCCTTTTCTTTCAGACCGCATTTGTATTTATTTTGTTCCGCTTCCGTCCCCAAAAAACACTGTTTGCTTTGTTTTGTTTATACAATTTGAATTGATGAAAATCGGGGTAATTGATGTTATGGGTGGCCCTGAAATAATTTTACAGGTCTATTCCGTTTTCATCGTTTATGTTATGCAGAAATTAAGAGCACCTTCTGTACAATATGTATGGCAAAGCGGAACACACTGTGTATAAAAATGTAAACAACGGGATACGTGTGAACCATGTTGAGTTGGAGCGAGTTCACTGTTTAGACACTCGACACACTGTAAACACACTGTGATCACACTGTGAGTTAGGTACATTGTATAATTTAATAATGGTGTCAACAATTAATACTAATAATGTTAAAGATGTGCCAATGATGGGCTTTCGACCCATTTAATTGTTTTTATTTCCGTATAAAAGGTCGACATAATAAGTCATGCAAATTCATATACAGGCCTACAAATAAACGAATTGTACAAATCGTACACAAATATATAGGCAATAATATAAGTGATAAGATATACGGCTGGCTAGCCCATATTCAGCAGCTGTTGGACATTATATCCCACTACTTGATTTGATTGATGTTATGTCGGGGCAAATTTAGTACAAACTTCTATAGAGTTGTTTGGATAGTCATTGATGAACTTTGAATATTCGATATAAGTAGTGTATTATTGTACAAGCTGCAGTCCCATGGCCATGATCCGTTTCGGTCCCGATTTTGATTTGCTTTAAAGGGTGACTAAATTAACAAATAAAACACTTTGGTTGATCTATGATGATGAATGCATCACATATCTGTTGACTATTTCATGTACTATTTTGTCATATTTTTTAATTTTATGTTTTCTATTATTTTTATTCCTACCTGCTAAGATCCACTCCGAAAAAACCCATCACCATTGACTTCTTTGACATCACAATAGCATTCAACCACCGATCAGCTAGATATTACATTTACAAAATATATGTTCACACCCACTAAGTATCGTATTGAATTTAGCATTGGATATTTTGGGGGCATTGTATACAACTTACAATACTATTGTAAACAGCTTAAACCTGGTGGGAAGTGGACATACCAGTGTCTTTTGTTCATCTATCCGACTGATGAAATGGTATTGTGATGTCAGAGAAGTCAAGGCAATAGCTTCTGGTAGTTTTTTTTTTTCAGGGTGAAGCTGAACAGGTAGAAAAAATAAATAGAAGAAATAATATAAAAAAATATGACACAAATGTATATGAAATAGTCAACAGATATGCGATGTATTCATTATCATATATCGTTTTTTTTATTTTTTTTTGTTTTATTTAGTCACCCTTTAATCAAGCAACATTCGGGCGATTATTGGTCGAGGGTTCAAACCATGGGCGCCGATCACGGGTTGGTTGACGGGGGTTGGGATATATCCCCCCCCCCCCCCAAAAAAAAAAAAAAAAAAATCAGTTAAGGGGGTGTCCTGTATTATCATCACCCCAATATTTCGGGTTCAAAAATATATAATAACATTAAAATCATGGAGCATTGCCCCCTTTCATGAATGTAAGTTGTTCCTATATTCTTCTTTAAACCACTTTTTGATAATGCTTTACTGCCCAAATACGAAATTCTCTGGGGCTGCGCCCCTGGAACCCCCATTTAGGTCATTTGACCCTGTCCCGACCCTTTACTTAATTATGGTATTTTCAGGCGATCCTGGCCCACTGTGCTGCGCTCACTAAAATATTCTGTTCTAGATAGATAACTAATTCCAAAGATAGATAGCATAGATAACAAACCTTCTCCTAAATTAGGCGATTTCTTCGAAATCCCCCCCCCCCTTCGAATTCGCCCTTGCCTCATCCTAATATGTGACAGGGAACGAAAATACGCTCGACTCCTTGCAAATTTAAAATTCAGCGACTCTCTTGTTACGTTTGATTTGTGACGCAGGCATTAGGAGACTTTGATGTGCTGCTCGGTCGCAGTCAATTCTCAAAGACACATTTGTCGACTATGTCGCCATCTAGCGGTAAAAAGCAAACAGGGATTAAATGGACAGGCATTTTTAACAAATCGTCTGAACATTTTCTAGTTGACGGGTGGGGGTGGGGGGCCCTGTAATTTGGATTCTAGGAATGAAAAACGAATGCATCCCTCCTTCAAAGTATACATAGTGACCCAGAAAGATTGCAACACATACGATCGTTTATTTCTTCGACACCATCGACCAAATGTTATCAATTTTGATTTCGCTGGATAGAACATCGTTTTCCAACAAAACAATACCGTGAACATGGAATTTGGGTAAGGCGTGTGGATGCTAGGGCTATTTTTCTGAGGCAATGTCGTTTCCAAAATGTGCTACTTTTTTCGTCTCCAGTGATCCGCTGAGCACTGAGGCATTTTCTCCTCACGGCATGCCATAAAATGCGTTGGACAAATGAACCGCTTGGTTGCCCTCGGTTCCCCCTTTTATAAGGAAGACAATAAGCCTACTATAACGTACGGGGTAAGCGAATCGCAACTTCGCGCTGTATTGTATGGCAGACCGTGAGGGTCAAACGCCAAACCAAAAATCCATGTTCATGGTATCATTTTGTTGGAAAAAGATTTTTCTATCCAGTAAAAAAATAAAAAATAAAAAAATGACATTTGGTCAATGGTGTTGGAAGAAATAAACTATCGTAAGTGTTGCAACCTTTCTGGGTCACTCTGTATATGGATCAATAAAGGAATTTGACACACATGCCACAGGTCGTGTGCAAACACATGCACACCTACGTTAAAATAGTTGTACGTACGTACGTACGTACGCACGCACGCATGCACACACATAACATACAGTCATGTAGACGCATACACGCACGCATGCACAACAAAGCATACAATTAAAGGAGCTACAGAATGCAACGTACTTTGGCACTTATTTCATAGTCGATGACTTGTTAAATAGGTCTGTCGAAAAAAAAACTCCATGAAAATAATCAAAGTAGTGATTTTAGACCAATTTTCTGATGCCAAATCTCACTTAGCAGCCAGTTTACGCCCCGCCCACATTTAGGGTCCGGAATCGGCAGTGTGATTGACATGTGATTTGACAATTAATTGACTTACGTCATCCAAAGTATTTAATTTATTAGTCCGGTCTTTAGATGACGTCACATTCTGGTGATTAAAAAGGGGCGTTCCCGGGCCGATTCGATATTTATTTATTACTCCCAAATTGACCGATTTAATTGGAAATGACCGTCATATTCTTTTTCTTGAGGAAAAAATACGTATAGAGAGTCTGATTGGGACAATTAGGCCATCTAGACGCTGTAATCCCTTTAATATGCATTTACTCCCGCACATGCAGCTGTTGCACACACGCACACAAACACAGACACAACGTCTCACGTCCGTCTCACGCTCATGTTCATCTGTCATCTTTGATCATTCACGTAAAACAAACCACAGAGCACATACTTATTAAATCGAACTCTCATACATGTCAATGTACAAATAATGTAAAGGCATGAGTGGACCGGTTAAAATTTAATGCACGAGTTTTAATTTGGAATGGTTTAGACCCACGAGCAAAGCGACCATTTCCAAAGCTAAAAAGTGCATACAATTATTCTTCCGGATCCACAAAATATGCCTGTGCAGCATTTGTTTGATAAAATGGGCGCAAACAATTGTGAAAATTGGACTTTTTCCCAACAATGCCTAAATTGGCTAAATTTACCGACGCATGGCTGCAAGAATTTTTATTTTCACATTTGTTTGCAAACAATTTTTATTGATCCACGATAGATGCCTATGAAAATCCGTGCATCGGTGAAAATCTTACAAATCAGACTAATCAGAATGCAGTGATTCTTTTACCAATTTTATAATGGGCATTATCCAACCAGAAATGGTTTCCCCTAAAAAGATTTACAAGTTCATCAAAATAAATAAACTGGAATCGTCTTGTAAAATATGTATCAAGTTTATTTTTACTTACATTCCATCATACATTAAACAATGCTACAGATGAAAATGTATTTAATATAACATTAGTTTTCATTTATCTATTCAATTTACTTGTATAACAAACCTCTATAATATACTTTGGGTTGCATATCATAATTCATAATTCATTCAATAATAATCTGAGACGAAGAATACTTGTCCAGCTGGGCAGGGAAGACGAATTAGAAAATAAAAGAAGCAGAGGATTACAATCTGTTGAAAAGGAAGAAGCAAATGCTATAAACAAAATATAGCTAGGAAGAGAGACATTACAGAACGTGAGAAATACAAGTCCCAGCAACCGGAAGTGCAAGGGGCAGCGTTTCCAACTAATGCCCGCGCGCAGACGGAGCAGACTCGACCTGGCCAACTGGTTTTCAGTCTGATTAACTCAGTATGCGCTGCATTAGGATTCGTGTTTGTCCATGCAATCAAATGCAGTCAAGTGGAGATCATTCGAGGCCGATTCAACATGTTGGATCGGCTCCGACTGAGCAAAACTGACAATAGCCTGACTGACAACCAGTCGGATCGGGTCGAGTCGGATCTGTCTGCGCCGGGCTTTAGACGTGCTCGCGATATGACTTGGAAGAATGGATGCCCTATACCAATGCATAGAATAATAACATCCATTTGTAGATATTATATGGGCACGTCTTTGTATAGAATGCCCGAGGTGCTCGCTAAAGATACGTTATGACGCTTAGAAACACTTCCTGTGGACGATGGAGGGGCCAGACTCGTCGTACTCCTGCTTGGAGATCCACATCTGCTGGAAAGTAGAGAGGGAAGCCAGGATGGAGCCTCCGATCCATACAGAGTATTTCCTCTCTGGTGGAGCGATGATCTTGATCTTCATGGTTGGTGGAGCAAGGGCTGAGATCTCCTTCTGCATCCTGTCGGCGATCCCGGGGAACATGGTGGTGCCTCCGGAGAGAACGGTGTTGGCGTACAGGTCCTTACGGATGTCGACGTCGCACTTCATGATGCTGTTGTAGCAGGTCTCGTGGATGCCTGCAGACTCCATACCAATGAAGGATGGCTGGAAGAGGGTCTCGGGGGCACGGAACCTCTCGTTGCCGATGGTGATGACCTGTCCGTCGGGAAGCTCGTAGCTCTTCTCCAGAGAGGACGAGGATGCAGCGGTCTGCATCTCCTGCTCGAAGTCCAGAGCGACGTAGCAAAGCTTCTCCTTGATGTCACGCACGATTTCACGTTCGGCTGTAAATGATAAACAAAATAGAAATATGTATAAACAGTAAACATTGGAATACAGATATGATTTCTGCAGTAAGAGAGATGTACCCGAAGGGTTGTATTTCTTGTGCGGTTTGAACAGGTTAGTATGATTCGTGCTATTTTCCAGTGTTATCCGGGGGTGTTTTTTTCATTGTTATCCCCAAAGAAACATAAAAAGATATGTGGCCCCCAAACAAAAACAAATAAAAAGGGGCATCTTTTACGTGTCAGTCTGTCAAATATTTCCCAAAATTACATGTGATACTTCAATCCTACACCAAGAATATTAGTAAGATATGTCAGAATGGTGTATGAATGTTTCATTAAAAAAAAAGAACACTGCCGTCCTGATTAAAACATAGAAAATTTGCGTCAACTTTTATAGTTACAATATACCGTCTACGAGTGTTTATAAACGCTTTTGAGCTGAATGATTATTATTCAATGATAGATATTATCATACTAAAGAAGCATTTGAAAAAAATTACTCAAGATGTTTTTAAATATTGTTGATGATCTCATTAACAACAACAACAACAACCTCGCCTTTCTTATTATTGAAACCAATGGGTTTTCTGATAGCGCCCTTTTTAACGACTCTTTTTTAATGGCAACAGGAACTTTGTTCAGTCGTTTGTAATGTTGTATACCTTTCAAGCAAGGGAGAGTTTTGACTATGATTTTGTACTGTAACCAGATAGCGGTGCAGGTTCCGGTTACTAAAATTTAGTTTGACCCAAACTCTACTCCGAAACTCCACCATCCTTTTAATCCGGGTTTTGAATGACCAGTTCATTTAATAAAACCCACGAGTATGCCAAAATGTATTCCAACCTACCAGTTGTGGTGAAGGAGTAGCCACGCTCGGTGAGGATCTTCATCAGGTAGTCAGTGAGATCACGTCCAGCCAAATCCAAACGGATGATGGCATGGGGGAGAGCATAACCCTCGTAGATGGGGACTGTGTGAGAGACACCATCACCAGAGTCGAAGACGATACCGGTGGTACGTCCAGAGGCGTAGAGGGAGAGGACAGCCTGGATGGCGACGTACATGGCGGGGGAGTTGAAGGTCTCGAACATGATCTGTGAGAAAATATATTAAAGTGGGATATGATCAGAAATCACCTTTAAAAGGATGATATTTAGCAACATAAAGACCATGTGTGTATCGGTGTCACTGGGTTGAGATTTTTTTATATATCAAGATCAACACGACTGCCAGCCGTAAAAGTGAAGAACCGACGATTCATCAAGAAACTACTTGTCAACCGCTGAGCTGCAGCATGGACGTAGTAGGTCCATGGCTGCAGCAAATGGGACCAGCCTTCAGCTTAAAGCTGAAGGGAACGACTGCCGAATTCTGGATATAGAAACGACAGAAAAGAATTAGTAGAGGGAGAGATAAAACACTTTAAATCTATCACCACGATCCAGCAAACTCGGGGACATCCTAGCAGGCAGGCGTATCCACCAGAGGATTAACATAGAGTGTTGTTCCAGTTGGAGCTAATCAATTACACAATCAAGAAGATCCAGGATATCCGGAACATGCGGTAACCCCTGGACAACGTACAGAATCGTATAGAATATAGACCTAGTATCATCTGTGATATCTGTGTCATCTTATAAGTGTTGATTTATTCTGCACGATTATCTTAAATGTTAACAGAATAAACAATTATGTGTACACACCTGTGTCATCTTTTCCCTGTTGGCCTTGGGGTTGAGGGGAGCCTCTGTGAGCAGGACGGGGTGCTCCTCGGGGGCAACGCGGAGCTCGTTGTAGAAGGTGTGATGCCAGATCTTCTCCATATCGTCCCAGTTGGTGACGATACCGTGCTCGATGGGGTACTTCAGGGTGAGGATACCCCTCTTGCTCTGGGCCTCGTCTCCGACGTAGCTGTCCTTCTGTCCCATGCCGACCATGACACCCTGGTGGCGGGGCCTGCCGACGATGGAGGGGAAGACAGCCCTGGGAGCATCGTCTCCGGCGAAACCGGCCTTCACCATACCGGATCCGTTGTCAACGACAAGAGCGGCAACATCGTCGTCACACATGATGATTGATTTATTTTAGTTTTCTGTAAATTAATGAAAAATACGAGACAAAATCAATCAGAATCTCCTTCAAATATTATATTCAATCATGCATGTGGGAACAAATTTGACGGAACGCCATGACAGGTACTTTATGTGAAAAAGATATACTGATTAAATGCCGTTTATTCCTAATATTGTATTGTTCTCTCATTGTTTTGCATTTATTTTATGTAATCGTTTTTTTTTTTTTTGTTCATTAGAATTTAATATTTAGGCGCAGATGGGATTCGGGGCACGGATTAAGTAACAAGCATATAAGGGCGGATTTTTTCCAGGGGACTGGGTTACCTTTACCCCAAGTAAACAAAAGTGAGCTGAAATTTCCGAAGAATGTGAAATAAGTTTTCCTAAAATAATTCAACCTTTGTAACTAATGTTGTATGCGGTGCTGCTGTCTCACTTTATGCCTGGAGAGGGGATGGTAACTCGACGGAGGACTGCAGCTCCCTAACCCACAGTACCAGACCCAGGGGGGGGGGTAGGGACGTTACTCATGTATAACTTAAAACGGGTATGTGCCGCTTAAAAGACCCCTTTTTTACACCCGATCGCAGCTTTAAAGATACCCGATTTTCACAAATTTCCGCTCCATAGACCCCCGGAATGACTTGGCGACGTAGTTGAGTAGCGACAATCCATTATTCTTCTAGTTCGGCTCCATAGACCCCCGGAATGACTTTGCTTTGTATTTGCGTAGCACCAATTCCATTCTTCTTCTAGTTCTGCTCTTTGGACCACCATTTTAGCCTTTTTTACGGTTTCCGTAGGTATTTGGAATCTCCAGTCTATGTATTTTGTATTAACTCCTGTTTGAGGGATTTTGTAGCTTCAAAGACCCTATATTATGTTGTGCTAGTAGTTAGCTATTCAAACCCCATTTCTGAGTTCCGTGCGACATGCCCCCGTCAAAAAATAATTTTGAGTGCCCCCCGCCCCCCGCCCCCCCCCCGGCACCAGACAACTCCCGTCCCTGTCTATTATCGGATTCAGCCTACAGTGTATCCAGATAGCATGGGTGTAGATAGATCTGGCATGGAGACCCATTCAACATGATCTATTCATTCACCACCCCTGCTGAATAGGGATTACGTAAGTATCTACGCCCATGCCAGGGAGGTTGGAAGACAGGAATAGAAACTGCGCCTACTTTCGCCGTTCCAGAGCTCGGCTCAGTCTCTGGTGTATCCATCCGTATCTGGGCGCCCCCTAACCACTGAAGTATATTTCATTGCCCCCAACCCCTCTAAAATTGTTTACATGTTTTGATAACATAGCTATAATTGCGGAAGCGTGATTTAAATCCGCCCTACACAAAGACTTGATGAATAGAGTGCTGGAATTTCATCCCCCAATTTTGCGCTTTTCATCGTTTGGGATAAGCGCCACTTGAAAGTATTCGCATCATCACGCATGAGAGAGCTGTAAGTAGGCGACTCGTTTGAACGTTGGAATGGTACGTGTAATTACGGTGGTTACTGAGGTGGAACCAGTTTTGCATAATTACATTACGGGCAAAGCATCTTCAGGCATGCAAGAATGTTATCCAATCAGTGTTGAGCTAGCGCGGGATACGCCCCAACCGACTGACCAATCACAGCTCGACACTACTAACACCTTTCCTCGTTATTACGTATGTAGGCCATCGATATATACATGTATATCGATGATGTAGGCTTAAATTAAAGTAATGTACCTTTGCGTAGGGGATAGGGTTACCAATTTGCTACCATCGCTCTTTAACTTAACTGAAATTCGAAATGCATCTTTATACATAATTATGTAGTTGACAGAAAATATTATGTGGCAAGTACAGATTTGATTGCAACCACACATGACATGATACATAAGTTATTGATTCGTTCTAAATATTGTATGGAGAAGGAAAATGGTATAATTACAAAATTCATGTCAGAGTTTGGTGACGTGGCAGAAAGTGTTGCAATCTATAGATTATATGACTTGCAATAATTTTACAATGATCGCAACTCTTTCTATAACGGGGCCCTAAACTAATTCAGTCAATTTAGTTGTGCATGCTTTCCGTCGGCACAATATATATGTTTTTATATAAGCTGTGTATCGGAAACCAAATCATGTAGCCAACACATATCCGATAATAAACAAATTTAGGTTTCCCAGCGACGGTTTTAATTTATAAATTTATAACACATTCATTGTTATTCCTATTTTTATCATGATTTCGATTAAAACAGTTCAAATAACTGCATTTTATTTATTTAATTTTTCAAATGCATTGACTGCAGTCTATCCACATGCCACAATACAAGGTATGTACATAAATGGTTGCCGCTGCACACATAACCTGTCGGCACCTATTTGTACAGGCAACATTTTGACTGGCAACATTGTTTTTGCTGGCAACAATTGCGCAGTATAACCGGGTATATCAATCAAGCTCATGAGATATCAAATATATGTATATTAATATCAGATTGATATTAGGCAGTGAATATGTGTGTGTAGTAAAGAATGTTTTACAAGGAGAGCCACGCCCATTTGGGAATATCAAATAAAAGAACGTACATTAAATGTATCATGGTAACTAATTTACAAAACCAAACAAATAGGCAATATAATTACTTGGCACATGTAACATTGTGGATGGTAAAATAAATTGATACAAGCTAAACAGTTTCAGAATAAATGCAAATACACAAGTAGCAGGAATCGCGTCACAAAATGTTCGCTCACTCAATGCTCAATATTCAGGGGGGGAAATAGTTTTAGACATATTAAAGACTAATAAAAGTAATAATGATTTAGTCCAAGTTGATAATAGAGTGAGGAGAAAAAAAAGTTGACTTACCGATCGGAGGATGCGAACTGGCTGCTGATGTCAAATTGACTTCCAACTTGAAGCAAATGAGGACGATTTCTGCACGCGACCACGACTCGATGCTACCTCTCCGGACTACAGACGCAAACTGGTTTCTCGGCCCGGCGGCGGCCGGGGTCTCGATTTTTGGATACGATATACGAATTCTATAGAAGACCATTCTGCTG